>VCRD01000974.1:0-10880 GCA_006783055.1 Trinorchestia longiramus | reverse complement strand
CCTTAAATTCCCTCCACTCCCACTTCCCCTTAGATTCCCTACACTCCACTTCCCCTTAAATTCCCTTCACTCGCACTTCCTATTAGATCCCCCTCTCACACTTCCCCTCAAGTCCTCCTCCCCCACGGACGTGAGGACAGACCCAAGGGAACCATCTCTCAGCCAGGCAAGAAGTTCCCTGCAAATATGGAGTTGCTGAGCTAAATTTTCCTTTATTTCTCACTTAAAATATTGATCATCTAAAACTAGCTTTATATTTTAGTTGAATTTTAATGATTAACACGTTGCCTCTGATTGCCTGGTCGGTGTAAATCTTCACTTTGTACATATTATTACTAGAAGGCACTGTAAAATTTACAGAACCTAACCTAAGTGGCACACATACGCACCACTTCGTAGTCAACGTGTTAATTTTAGAGCTAGTGGTCATGGTGGGGGAAAAATTAATGTCTGTATTAGATATGTTGTTTTATGAGCTCCATGTCCTGGGCAACAGCAAAGTATGACATCTTATCTGTGAAGTGATAGGCCTTTAAAGAAGGAGACGACTTTATTTCAGAGACGTAATAAATTTAATACATGTTTGTTTGTTAGTATTTATCCATGTTCACCAATGCGTTTTTTGCCACTAAGTTCGAAAATCATATTCGTTTTGACGTAATATCGATAGGTATTCATTCATTTTTAACTAGACAGTACCCGTGGAAGTTCCGCGACTTAGATTTGACTAATTTAAAATTATTCTAGAGATGACTGTATGAAAGATTGTGTTTTAAATGAATGCTTTTCATCAATATATACGGAAATTTCATTCTGTATCTTATCTACTGATAACATGGCCTTGATAGTGCCAGTTGAAATTATTATACTTGGTTTAAAAGGGATAAAATTAGGGATGCATATGAAAAATGCATTTTATTTTATCCCTTTTAAACCGTGGAATTTCCACGGCTACTATCTAGGCCTTGTTATCAATAGATATTATACAAATGGGAAAGTCTAAATATATTAATGAAAAATATTCATTTACAAACAATAATTCATCATAAATCTTTACTATCTTCGTATATACAATGAATTCAAATTAGTCAAATCTTATCAAACATGTACGGCAATAATGGATCTATATCAATAATGGATCACTGAACAAAAGTTAAGAAAGTCTTCGGACTTTGCATCAAATATTTAAGTACCTGGAGCTGACAGAACATAACACTCTACGGATTTTACACCAAACATTTAACTATCTAACCTAAGGTTACAATTTGAATTCATCTCTAATTTGACATTTAAGTCATGAATAAGTTTTATGTCAAATGTTTAATTTCACTTTAAGTTTAAAAATGTACTGAATATGTACTTATTTAATGAATTTCAACGATGGGCTTCGTCATTTGGAAATTTTGTTTTAATTGTTAATTTTCAGACGATTTGGACTTTATTTATACTCTAACCAGAGCTTTGTATCTACGATACGCATCTGTGTGTAATGCAGCAAATGAAACGTAAGTATTTTTATCAAAAGTTACTAATGTTTAAAAGTTGGCTATCAATCCTAATCTTAATATACTTCATGTGCAACTCACATTTTTACCGCTATTATTTATCTCATTGGTGAGAGATAGAAGTGGAACCAATTTGATGTGACTTGACATTTTTATGGAGAGCATTTCTTTGCACATAATGCAAATAACAGACCTAAAATATCTTCATTCACTGTGAAGTTATTAACATTTAAAGTTGGGTTTACTTTTTTGTGGTCCATAATACTGTATAGTAATTGTAATTTTATACAATAGTTCTCATGTCAAAATTACTATTTAAAATACGAACATCATACGTTTTGACGCACGAGCAACATATGTTTCAGCACACGAACATCACATGTTTCAACACACAAACACCACTTGTTTCAACACACGAACATCACACGTTTCAGCACACGAACATCACATGTTTCAACACACGAACACCACTTGTTTCAACACACGAACACCACATGTTTCAACACACGAACATCACATGTTTCAACACACGAACACCACATGTTTCAACACACGAACATCACATCTTTCAACACACGAACACCACATGTTTCAACATACAAACACCACATGTTTCCCAAATGAAAAAGATTAAATGAAAAGTACCAGGTGATTAAAAACTGTAGAAGTAAAACACAGAAAAGAATAGGAAGACAAAGGAGAAGAACAAAAAGAAAACGGAGAAAAAAAGAGAGACAGAGTTGAGGAAAATTAAAAAGAACTAAAAAAATAACAGTAAGTGTCACCACAACTTGCTGGAGCTAACAGGGAAATGGAGGGTCAAGTGATGCCGCTCTGAGGCCTAGGAAGCCACTTAAGATCGAATCAGAACTTGCTTGTACCAGGGGGAGACAACCCCCCCTCCTCTGTGCCCCCCTTGTGTCCCCCTGTTTAACCCCTCCTCTTACTCTTCCCCTCTTTCGAGGGTAATGCTCGTAAACCCTCGTGACACAAACGGCATCCAGACGCCGCTCACGTTCATCAGCAGGCACCGCAAAAACCGTTGACAGCATAAAACGCATGTTGAGATGCTGAAATAGTATCTTGGTTCATAAAAAGGCATTTTTAGATGCGAGCTGTGCCGCCAATGCAAGACGCAGCAGCTTCAGTGGGGGAATTTAAAAAAAAGTTAAAGGCGAGACAATTTTTTAATATTCAATAGAGATTTTCAAGCACAGAAATGTTGTAATAAGTACTACAATAGGCTAACAAATAGAGTTTTTATGCGTGTCTAGGTGGTTGACGTAAATGTGGTTAAATACAAGCGATAGTCTATTTCTCACATGAAAAAAATGATGCTGTGCTATGGAAAACATGAACTTTGTAATATATTTTGTTATGAGAGTTAATTTTTTTTGTATGTGTGTAAAACATATCAATTCTTTCTAAGGAGAGAGAGAAAAATAATAATTAGAATGAAGAATGAAAAATGTATAGAAAGATAAACAAAATAAAAGAAAAATAGAAACACGGGAAAAAAGAAAAAATTAAAAGAAGGAAGGAAGACAGAAAGAAAGAAGTTAATAAATAAAATATACAAGTAAAAATAGACATTACATATACCGGTAACTTTCCGTATGAATGTTGATGTTAGAGCGATGATGACAGTACAGTGTGTGCAGGGAGTCCCCGGTATACAACATTTCGATTTACGGCAACTCGCTGTTACAAACGAACGCCCATAAATTCTGTTAATTCATGTTTCGCTTTATGGCGATACGTTCGTAGCTTGCGAACCGAGCGTAGTACTTGCTGTCCTGCTCCAGCGGCTGAATACATGGTAACGCAGGGCATAAACGAGGAAGATGCTCACTCAGTACGCCATGCTGGATTGTAGCTTTCATTGTCATCTCCGTGATCCGTAGTATTTCCCGTTTTCACCCTTGTTTTAAGTTTAATTTATGGATAATTTATTTATAATATATTTATGTGCATGTTCTTATCATTAGTTCGCATAATTTACGTATGTAAGTGCATATATCCGTGACATAAAGACGTAAGTTCCGACTTACGTACCAAACCGGCTTACGGACGTTCGTAAGAACGGAACTCGTTCGTAACCCGAGGACTCCTGTACATGCATACACTGTGTACTGCATGTATGTACAGGACGTGTCGTGCCCATCATGACGCACGGTATGTATAGTGTGCGTTGTGTACATAACGATGCATGGCCTATCATTGAGCAGAGTCGACGGAAAACCTGTCATGGCTCAGAAAAAACTACCGTCAGTTTTTCTGACCCAAATTTTGCTCCAAAGCCTCAAAATAAAATTATTTTGACGTGAATACAGCGTCATTTGGACGCCATGGAACAGCCCAACATGGCCACCGCCTCTCAGTTTGAGGTATTTTCATCGTCTGTGGCATTCCTTTTATGTTCACACAAAGATTTCTAGTGAAAGACATCCTACAAAATTTGAAGCCTTGAACAGTTTATTTTTTTGAAGGTCAGACAACAAAACATGGTGAGTTTGTTGCAGCATGTGCATGTTGCAGGATAGTAAACATCGCACCAGCTCAATACTAGCACCTACACATTAGTATCTGCACATTAGCACCTGCGCATTAGCACCTGCCAAGGACTACTAGAAACAGTAGTCCTTGGCACCTGCACATAAGCGCCTTCACATTAGCACCTGCAAATAAACGCTTTCACATTAGCGCCTACGCATTAGCGCCCACGCATTAGCGCCTACACATTAGCACCTACGCATTAGCGCCTTCACATTAGCACCTGCAAATGAACGCCTTCACAATATCGACTTCACATTAGCTCCTTTACATTAGTGCTTTTACATTAGTTTTTTGTGATCGGAAAAACGGTGCCTGTAATTAACAAAAGTGGTAGACATTTAAGTTAAAACAAGGTTTTCAATCAAAATCTAGAAGCAAGAGGCCGTTTCCAAATCATAAGCAAACGTTCAAGTGCTGTACGAAAAATTTTCTTATGTTGTTCTCGCGGATAGAAATATTTATTTTGAATTATTGATGAAGAAAAACGAGTTTTCATACCTTTTTCGTTTTTTCTATTTTTCTCGTTCAAAAGTGCTCGAATTGCATACATCATATATATAAAAAAAGTAAAGCTTCGACTGAAAAGGCAACGTTATCTTCAAATGAATTTCTCGAGAAATTCTAAGCTTATCAGCCAGTTTCGTATCCTAGATACGTACTAGGCCGGAGCGCACGTATCTTGAAGCAAAGTACGAACACCGAATAAAAGAAGAACAAGCAAAAGCGTTCGGTTGTAAAAAGGTAAACGAAGTACAGCCGAGTTTGCCTCTGGGGACGATGGAACAGTTATCCCAAGGTCTCCAGCAGGCTTTCTAAGACGACGTTACGAGCAAAAAACGGCTGAGGTCAGCAGTTGGTCGGGCGAGTGAGCCTACTGAAGCTGGATCTCAAAAAAGCCTCTTTTGGCCGATTGTACCCGAACGAACGGGAAGTGCGAAGCGGCCTTTGATACAGAGGCCAAAAATGGGCCCCACATAGTCGGCAAATGGGTTTTAATGTCGGACAATGGCCGCCAGAAATGGTGATAATGATGGGCAGAAATGGTGAGGGCGGAGAGAGATATGTGGTGGGTCAGGGCGTGAGAAAAGTGTGAATGGTAGACGAAACGAGCACGTGAATACTGATTGATTGTAGGCCTAAAGTAGTACAAGTATTAGTAGACCTACTGTTTAGGCTCACTAATACTAATAGATTGTCGGCCAGGAGTAATTTTCACTAACACTAATACGCCTACTATCATGGCTTACTAATACTGATGAATTATAGGCCAAGAATAACACTATTAGTATAACTAATAAATTGACCGTTTATGAATATGATATGAAATTTATTTCAAGACGCTGTAGTGTCTAAGCAGCTTGACTTTTCAAGTGCAGTTAACGTGAAAAACAATAACTGAAGTCAAACTTTAAACAAAATTTTCCCATTTTGCAAAACGTAAAATTAAATTCGACGTCCCTGGCGACCCTTCACATTCCTCCCTATTGAAAAAATTTTAAATTAAAACTTTTCTGCGGTCTCTTAAGTCACCAGGAGGCAAGATGGCGGCCTACCTAATGCTCTTGAAGAGTTGCGAGCGCCTTCGTGATATTACGACTCAAATTATGTCTCAATTGAATGAATTAATAATTAGGAGAGCGAAGAAGTTGGCAAAGTTCGAGCATTATTGGGACTCGAGGGAAGCCCTTCATTGCAGAGGGAAGAATTTCAAGGGGGAACTGTGGTCGACCAAGCGTTGCCGGGCAGCATGAGGGTAATTATAATTGAGGTAATAGGGTCTTCTGAGGGTAATTGTGAGACTTGAGGGTCAGTGTGCCCTTCTGTTCAACTTGTACGAGTATTCTAAAGTTAGAACTTTCGAAACGAAAATATAAAAGAACTTGTTTATGACATTGAAAAGTATCGATTCTTCCGCAGCTTTTCGTTTGCTGAGAGAGAAAATCTTTGGAAAGGTTTAAGGGAAATCCATGAAGTTTTAATGCTACGATCTCTGCTTTGTGTAGCTGTGCTGCACATAACATACTTCTCAGAATGAACTTGCGTTTGAGAAAATAATAATGTTTCGTTAAATTTCAATTTTCTCTCGTGCATTCCATCACAATATTTCTGCTAGTCTTTTTTCAATTTTCATTAATTAAACAAGACCTGCACTTGACTAACGCTATGACAACGTATAGAATATATGATCAAAATCCTTATGGTTATATAAACACCGGTTTTCCATCATGTGTCCCCTGAATACATGAGGGGTGTTACAAATTCTCATACAAATTACGTGAATTCTAATTCACGTCTTATGTTCTATACGATTTATCATAAACTTCAATAATATCCTTCATCAAGCGTACCTATCCATATTTCCTTAATACATAGGGAAACAACGTAAAATTAAACTATACATTCTTTTTCCAACGGCTAGAGCTCACCTACATTCATTTCCGTCGCATGTATACTCTTCCACATGTACACGTTCTAAGCAACGTTACTGCTTCTAAATATTGCACGTATTGCTTCATGTCGCAAGTGTCAACTTTACTTGAAAGTATCCTATATTTTTTTTCATTTTTAATTAACAGCAGAGTTTGCCACTCCTAAGTTCCCATGTCACATATCTCTCTTCACTGGCAACTGCTCCTTTCAATTTTCTCGAAGACCCTTTCTTTGCTCAAACTTAGACTTCACTTTTCTTAAACATATTACTTTTGTATTAAATATATATATATATATACTTTTCACAGGCTTCTATCAACTACACAGTTTCCATCAGCTCCCTTAACTTGTACCTGTTCCTTCAATTTACTCTGTTAGAAATTAGACTTCAGTTTACCAAGACAAACTATCGGTAGAGGAACGCTTCTGCTTTTCCGAACGCATCGCCTCACTCACTCACTCCAAGTGTGTTGTCTTCAATGAAGACAGAAACGGAAGCACGCTTTATCTTCAGGATATCCTCCATCAGAACTCGTAAACAAGAACACACTCAATGAAAACGGTGCCAAAATTTTTAACATTCTTGGACGTGACACCCTCTTTAGAAGTGCATCCCCCTCTTAAACTCTCAGCGAATAGGGAGAGCTTGCTGTCAACATCTTTAATATTAAAATAAATCGGAAACGCAGATTTCGTGTTATGGAGGATGTTTACGTCGACACCTGTGCAATTAAGAAACTCACGAGACAGGTGGGGAGAGTGGGATGGACGGGGTAAACAAGGGGGGGAAGGGGAGAGAGGGGGGTAAACAAGGGGGGAGGGGCAAACAGAGACTGCAAGAATAACACTCTGGAAACCCTTGCGCAAAGCGGTCGCTTTTAGCTAGCCAAAAAGGAAGCAAATGTGAGAGGTAAACAACCTCAGTTTTAGGAGCGTCGAGCAAATTGATCAGCACACAATTAGGCTGTAATGAAGTGCGATCCTCCACGCTCACAATTAGCTCAAATGTAAATTGTGCGGCGCAGCCGGCCAATTTATCTCAGCGACCAATTAACAAATTGGCTTCCGTGCTTTGTACATGACACCCCTGCCCCGGACACCCCCTGCTCCCCCTCCTTCCAGTTGCCGTTGCACTGAAGAATAACTCACCCCGAACATTTTATGTTAATTTCAAGCGGCACGCAAAGCCTTTCAAGTTAAATGAATGCGACTGCAGGCTATTTTATGTAAATTACTTCATGGACACACGGCCATGAGGTCGCTACGCTGAGCACTATGAACTCCAACGTCTTTATCAAGTGGCACGGGTCTCAACCAGACTAAAAAACATGCAAACATAAGCAAAACATGTGTGATTGATCAGTGCTGAGAATTTTCTGACAGTATTATACAAATTGATTTAGGTTCGTTGACATAAACATACAAAAAAGCGCTCAAAATATTTATGCACTTAAAAAGCACTCACATGAGCAATACTTGTACGACTGGTCAGCTTCAGGGCACAACTGGCAGTATTTTGAGTATCTAGGATACAAGCTCATTGAGGTAAACGACTGGTCAGCTTCAGGGCACAACTGGCAGTATTTTTAGTATCTAGGATACAAGCTCATTGAGGTAAACGACTGGTCAGCTTCAGGGCACAACTGGCAGTATTTTGAGTATCTAGGATACAAGCTCATTGAGGTAAACGACTGGTCAGCTTCAGGGCACAACTGGCAGTATTTTGAGTATCTAGGATACAAGCTCATTGAGGTAAACGACTGGTCAGCTTCAGGGCACAACTGGCAGTATTTTTAGTATCTAGGATACAAGTTTAATAAGATCAATACTTCAATCTGAGCTTCAGAAAAGGTACGTTTGATATTGCTAATTAATTTCAATCAGGACTTCAAACACATGCAACATGAGTGTTTCCAATCAACTGTTGAAATCACGACACCGCCTGAGCATGCGCCAGAAAAAATATAGTATTTAAACAATTTTATTAATTATAGCCTCTCTTTAAAATTATGTGGAATTTGAGTGAAGGAGTGTGACTAAAGAGCCTGACTAGGGAGCGTGACTAGGGAGCGTGACTAGGGAGCGTGACTAGAAAGCGTGACTAGGAAGCGAGACTAGGAAGCGTGACTAGGGAGCGTGACTAGGAAACGTGACTAGGGAGCGTGACTAGGAAGCGTGACTAGGAAGCGTGACTAGGAAGCGTGACTAGGAAGCGTGACTAGAAAGCGTGACTAGGAAGCGTGACTAGGGAGCGTGACTAGGGAGCATAACTAAAGCTACCATCTTAAATGGAGTCGGAGTCTTAGTCCAAAAAAATTCATAAATGGAGTCTTGGAGCCGTACTACTCGAATGAACCGCTGCAGCATAAAAAAGCTATTGGATGTGCGTCGTAAAACTGCATTCAATGTATGGAAATGATATACAGAGACTGAGGCAGTCTCCAACAAGCATATTTCTGATTGCAAATGTTGAAGTAGTACTAAACGCATTGTGTGAGCGAGTGTGAAGAAAGGAATGTGAAATATTCGTAGGAAAAGAGCAAGACGGTTTAGTATTTCAAGGTTATCCATGCACAAGATATTTCAAATAATTTAAAGCTTACTTCATAAAAAAACATCTTACAATTACTTTCAGCAGCTTTCAAGCAGAAAGAACATGACGGGCTAGACAGGGTGCAGCAACATAACTTCCTTTTTTCAAAGCAAAGCGCTTTGAAAAAAGGAAGTTATGTTGCCGCACCCTGTCGAATGTTGGCGCAGATCCAGCGCGCCGTCGACCATCTCTTCATCCAGTCCGACAAGATCTTCATCGTGGAGGCAGTTACCAATACAGAATGATTGACTGGATGCATGTGATGTGTGAAACTTTCCAGGGTGTAGTTGCACCCATTTGCACCGTGTGAAAATAGTTAGAATGATGGTGTGGATTGCAGTACCTTCTGATGAATTTCAAACTTCTGCCTTTGGTTTTCATCCAGGAGGGTGTCAAGGTGAACACGTAAGTTCACACCAAAACGTTGACAGAAAAAAGGATTCGTACAAGTTTTAGAAACTGTTACGAATTCATTCAGGACTATGCTCCGTCCCACACATCGAATTTGACCAAGCAAAGAGTCACATCATTTCAGTAAGTTTTATGATGAAAACTTTCGGCCCACTAAAAATCCAGACATCAACCCAAGGGACTTTGCTAACTGCTCCATTTTAGATAATCATGTCGTTGCTAAATCCCTCCTAAGTATGATTGCTTTGAAAGATGCCCTTCTTGTTTCAGGGTCTGCACTTATTGAAGAAGTGGTATGGCATTCATGTCACTCGGTTACCAGTTGTTGAAGCTTATAATCAAGACAAATATCATTCATTTTGAAATCTAATAGCTGTGATATATCAGCAAAATACACTTCTTAGGCCGTTTGTGGTCTCATTAATATACACGTAGTGCTCCTCCTGTGGTTACGAAAAATCAGAAAAAATATTTTTCCCGCCACACAACCAAAAAACATCTAAGATACAAGGAGCCTAAGAAATTCTGACTAGTTTGTGATGTACTAGATGTATCATTCCACCTCTTACCAGAATGACGAGCATATAACCAAGCTGAAGAAGCAAAAAAAAATTTACGTCAATTGACGGAAAACTACGAACGGTTTAAGCCCACGGGCCAAATTTCACTATCCTACATTAAGGATATTTTGAATAACAGTAAATACTCAGTGGGTAAATCTTAATTTACTTCGTAACTTAAGCATCAAAACTATTATGATTTAACGAACTTTGAAATTATATGAGTGAACTTTTTAATAGGGATAATTATTCAGAAAAACCATCTAACGTATAACGTCTACGGCTCCAGCTCGATTCTTTTTGGTACACACCTGATTTCAATGTTATCGTCTTTCAATTGCAATTCGAGGAATTAATTCTTTCCTGTAAATACAAGCAGCATAAAATATGAACACCTCAACGTTTGCTGCCCGTCAGTTTTCGGAGGACATGCACTGAAATTCGGCATTTTTACGGAAAGAAAATTCGGGCTCGCGATAAACGATTTCTTGCAGCGGTGATTGACTTCGGCCGTGAGAAATGCGTGCAAAAATAAGATTTTGCAGCAACTTTATTTTACGGGAGACGATCTTATGAATTGACGCCTTGATGGATCGTTAGGCTACTGCATCATGCTCCTGGCCAGCAACTGCATGAAATAGAAACTTCTGAAAGAATTTTTTTTCTCTCTTTTCTAAAGGGAGTTTGCAAAGAAGTACGTATTATAGAATTCCCTACTCTGAGCTGTACGTCAGCTGTTTAGTGTACCACTGGCACACATCAGTTGCCCGGTACTCCATGGAGCATCAGTTGCCCGGTACTCCATGGAGCATCAGTTGCCCGGTA
>VCRD01000973.1:156873-175374 GCA_006783055.1 Trinorchestia longiramus | reverse complement strand
AGCTGACCAGAGTGGTGTACCTGCAGCAGCTGACCAGAGTGGTGTACCTGCAGCAGCTGACCAGAATGGTGTACCTGCAGCAGCTGAGTGACGTCACGATGTAGGGGTGCTTGCACTTAAAAACCAATAAGCGCATTAATAAAACACTTATGAGAAATTCTGTCAACATTTGTGTAGAATGAACGCTAATAATTACTGCAGTGTCCACCAAGGATTACTGTACAGTCTGTGGCGATACGTATCAATTATATACGTCTATTTGTTATTAAATGATTGATTAATGTATATAAGAAGGAAAAAGCTTTTCTGCCAACTTTTAATTGCACAATGATTGATTGCGATGAGTTCTTTTCTCTCTCAAAATTTACGTAATTTTGGATTCAGTGCATGGTTTTTCTGCGTGCTGTCCTTCTGTCATATTTCAATTAATAGGTACTTGTAAATAATACAATTAATAAAATGCAAGAAACATACGTAATCGCACCAGAGGGACTCTAATCCTCTGAATACATGAAATGGTGAAAGGTTTCCAATATTTCTTTTCAACGGCAAAATGAGGGGATAATGATACACAGAAAATTTAATAAATGTTATTCTAAATGTTATGGGATGGGAAATGTGAGCTATCTACCACATTTTGGCGTATGAACCACACATGATGTCCTATTAAACAGTGCACTATTACAGATCAATTACATACTTAATAGCTGAATAGTTAAATGTGCACACGGAACAATTTAATTAAATCAATGGTCGCTCACATCGAATTACGAGATTTACCCTGTCGCCAACCTCGATAACATTGATAATATCAATATTAGAACTTACCCTTACACTGGAGATTCGTTGCTGATGATGGGATTCGATGTTTAACACTCACGATTACATCTTAATAATGCTCTAATTTTCCCTCCCATCACGGTGCCCCTAAACCCCCCTATGCTTCTAGACCTAGTTGTCGCTATAGTTCCAATAGGCTACATCGTCGCAGAGATCTAGTTCCCAAGTCCCTTCATCTATCCCTCCTATCGTTTCTATGTGAGATTTGCTCCTCCCACGTATCTTTTTCCATTTTCCAATTTCTCGATTTGTCCAATGGTCTGAAATAAGTTTCTAAACGTCTGTGATATACCCCGCCCACTCTTCAATCAACTTGAGAGTTACACGACTACGTAATTCTTGAAAGTCACAAGGTCTCTACCAATAAATTTACAAGTGTTTTGACACTTTCTTTAGCCACAAAACCATACACCGCGACCTTTCTCAAACCCTACTGTTTATGTTTCCCCTGCCCTCGATCTCGCCTCTCGATTAATTGTTTATTTTTGCGACTCGGTCCCCCGTCGCCGCTCCACACTTGATATCTTGTTCCTCGTAGGATACACACACCTGATGCATATACCTCATACATCGCCTGGTATATGCAAACCAATGAATATATCATTACTATCACGACAGTCCACCAAGGATTACTGTATAGTCCACAAAGGATTACTGTAAAGTCCACCAAGAATTACTGTAAAGTCCACCAAGGATTGCTACACAATCCACCAAAGAATACTGTACAGTCCACCAAGGATTACTGTAAAATCCACCAAGGATTATTGTACAGTTCATCAAGGATTGCTGCACAATCTACCAAGGATTGTTGTACAATCTACCAAGGATTGCTGTACAGTCTGCCAAGGATTGCTGCACAGTCTGCCAAGGATTGCTGCACAGTCTACCAAGGATTGCCGCATAGTCTACCAAGGATTGCTGGACAGTCTGCCAATGGTTGACCATGCACAGCTCAAACGGACATCACCACGCTGGGCACCATCAGTCGTCGGCCTGCACACAGGCCTGTGCAGTGCCGGCCTGCACACAGGCCTGTGCAGTGTCGGCCTGCACACAAACCTTTGCAGTGCCGGCCTGCACACAAACCTGTGCAGTGACGGCCTGCACAGACCTGAGATGCAGGAGTTAGTCCTATAATTCAAGTCTGCTTAATGATTGTTGAGTATTCTTACGTAAGATTCTTGCGCGACGTAAACATCAAATAAATGCCACGTTTCTTGGCACCTCCTAAACTTTGATTCTTGAAACGTGTTTAGATCGCTAGAAATGTAGTGTATAGGACGTATTGCAGTCGTGTTGAAATAAAAATAAAAAAATGATTGCAACTTACCATCATATGTCCTACAAAAAAATTGGGCTGACGGGAGGCATCGTAGCTACCGAGTGCTAGTGTTTATGAATTCGAGTGACTGAAAGTAAGGCAGACTGGTAGGGTTTTATACATTCCTTGTGTAGAGTAAATTGACTCCTTGTTCAAAGTCATTTTGACAGGTAACTTGAGAGAAGAATTTTTATTTTTTCTCTTTTACATTCATATAGCTTTAAGTGTAATATAGAGGCAAAATTTAATTTTGTGCTCATCCCAGGCGTAAGAAATGAGCCGTAGGAAATTTGTAAGGCGCCAGCTTTTTGGTTGAAGACAACCCTGAGCTACGCAGAGGCAGTGCTTGTTCAGCCTAAAATATCTCATCCTCTACCCGGCTGCGGCACCACAAAGGTTCGTTCACTTTTCAAAATGATGCGGGAAGAAATAACATTGAGAACAGGTAGGGCATCGTACGGTCGTTATGTCGTAAAATGCTATGCGCCTAAGCCAGCATGTAAATGTAGAAACGAGGAGAAGGTTATGCGTATAATTAGTGTTTCAGTTACAGATGAGTTTGTTGAATGAAGGGAGCAAGCAGATACGAACGCAACTGAAACACAGTGGCGCGCGCTGCGGCTGTAACTCACGGCCGCGCCGCAGAGAACGCAACCTATTCGTGCGCATGCGCCAGGCTACCACGGTTTGCTAAGTTTTCCGTAACAATTTAAGAAGCAATTAAAGAAATTGTACTTCCCAACAATTTAAGTGTAGATTTTATTGCTCCGATTAACGGATTAACATACCCTTCCTTCTGCTTAATCACGATTACGAAAACGAATTTGACCATGTTGTGGACTGCATAGTGATACGCGCCTGCGTGAACACCTATAACGAAATGGAGCGATCGGTAAGATGTGCTCGGCTGCGTTGCGTCAACCAATGGGAAGGAAGCTTTCAAATCGCTTTACGAAGATGAACGAATACGGCATCAGGAGGCGGCCATGGAATGCGGTGCTTGCGTTGTTGCTCAGTGGAGTTCATAGAGTTTGGAACTGACGCTCAGAGTGCGCACCCTTGTTTTCTTCAGTAAATCACGCAACTGAGTTGTCAAACAGTGCAAAAAGTGAGATATAGTCGCATGTAGGAAAACTATTGAGTTTTACTTTTTTCAGTTCAGTGTGCATGTGTGCGCCCAAAATAAAAAATCGATAACGGTTTCACATTATTTAATTAATTAATTAGATGAACCATGCCATTTGATTCATCATGGATTTAACGATGGAATCAAGCACCACTCCTCTCGCTGACGCCGCTACTAGCGTCGCTACTGCTGCTGCTGAGTGTAACTTTACTGAGGATGATGCGGCGATGGTTGTTAACAACAAAAAAGAAACTAAGCAAACGAAAACATCAAAACGAAGAAAATTGCATAAAAAAGAGAGCTTACCGACCGATAATTCAAGTCATGTTCACACAAGGTCATCAAAACACTCTGAAAATGTAACGTCTCCTGTTCCATTGTTGCAAGAGGTCCAAGGAAAGATTTTTGAGGATGATGCCAAGTTGGTAAACAAAAGTACGGTGGATAACATCAACTTATTACAGAAAATTTCTGTGGCTGAAACTGGCGCTGACAAAGAAGAGCCTGTAGCAAACCCTCATGTACCGGGTCGCGAGAATGTGCTTGATAGCAAACCAACAGCGGCAGAGTCATCATCTGTTCCTACGCTGCAGCCCTCTGTGCTGCAAGCTCTGGGGCTGAGCCGTGGCCTTGGGATCGGCGTCGGACTTGCTAACACCACTATCAACTTGAGCAAAAGTGCGATCTTGAACCCGGACCAAAACCGGACTCCGCAGACGAGCGTCGTCAGTTCTGCGACGAGCACCTTACCCAAAACTGTGCCCCTACTGCTGAACATGCCTGGAGCTGTGGGGGCTGGCAGTGTTCCTTCCCTACTTCCCGCGAACCTTCCTCCGGGTCGATACGTTATCATTTCAAGCACTTCGGCTTCACCGAGCTCACCTTTGGCCACCATCACCACCACAACCAGCTGCGGCCACAGCCAGTCGGCACCAGTAGCCCCGCTTGCAGTCGCGGCTGTTCAAGCCACATCGGCAACTACCGCGTCCTCACTGTCCGTGAGCTCGACGGCTACACCAATGCCCGCGTCTGTACACAAGCGTTCGGTGACAAGACTGTCACCTAATGGAGGCGGGCTCAAGTCCAGCATTCGTGCGTCCGTTGGAAAAACGCGCGGCATGAGAAAATCCTACACTAACTCGGAGAAGCTCGCCATGATTGAGGCGGTCGAGAGCGGCCTGAGGAAGAGTGTCGTAGCTGACAAGTTTGGAGTGGCACCGTCCACGCTCGCTTGCATTATCCTGCAGAAGGAGAAAATCCGTCGAGACCAGGTGAGTCAATGGAGACTTTAATAAATTGGGAGATAATGGGTGGGTATTAACTTTGTATATATGATTTAAACTCCTAATCAAGCTTTTTTAACCATTATGTTAAAAGAGCACTAGTATGAACCGTAGAGTACCACAGGAAGAGCATGAGTATTGGATTTTAGTGCATGGATCTCTTAAAGGTTCCTAGTTACATTAATTTAAACATGTAATTTAGAATCGGTTATGGATCAATGATAATTCTACAACCAGAATTTATTAAATTTATTCATCGATAGCTAGGAAATGTGTCGGAAGATTAAAAATAAATAATCTAAAACAATAATATTTAAATAAATAATATAAAAGGTCACATTAGAAATGAAAATGGTTCCTTTGTGGGATGTTTGTATTTTAAATTGTCATGACAATCATGGCTTCAGTGTAATTTATGATTGTTTTACAGAACATTTAATGTGTCTCGAGGAATATATTTTAAACCGTTTCATGCTTGAAGTTGATTGGGTGGAAATTAATCCTAAAAATACGCGTCAGGATTCCTTCAGGTGAACATAACCATAACTTCCACAGCCTCAACGGTATGGTCGGTATGAGAAAGGAAACTTTGCCATCAATTTAGAGAATTTGTTTTATGTAGTCAGTCGCTTACATCGAGTAGAATAGGGTACAGCTTTCGGCTAAGGGAAGTAAATCCAGCGGCGTAATTCTAATTTTGTTCCAAACCTGGACATCGTGGGTCTAAAGCAGTCTGTGGCTGAAACTGGCTTGTAATGCCTATTTCCATTTGCCACTTGCTGTACTACAGAGGGGTGAGTTCGGTACCTGTAGCATTCTGTGATGTGTGGGTTGTTGTAATTGATGGTACCTCACACTGGGAGGTCTCCAGAACTCGTCAAACCGGACCTTTTGAAATTATTTTAGTGTTGATGTTATAGTCATGTCGCATTGCAGTTTAAACTGGACGAATATATCGACGTTGCTCACCAGTTTGGGGTGGAAGTGTATTTGTGTAGGTGTGTACAGTACGCACAACTTCTTAAATTGTAGTTGGAGTATAGCCCAATGTCCGCTGAGGTTTTATTCTGGGATAGTGAATGATTTCAATGGAGCAGTTAATATTCTGATTTTTTACGTCAATTACAGGGCTAATTTAATGCTTTCTATAACATGTCTCTGAAAGATACGTCCGATGGGGGCTATCTTTTAAATGCTCGAAGTTTTCCCTCTATTCTTGAGTAATTTTCAGTGGTTTCGATGGGAGTAAATGTATTGTATTTTGCTACCCGTTTACTGTAAATCATTTATGGAGTTGGTCTTAATGTATATTGTTTTTCAAATTTCGGATAGAAAGCAGTGCTTCATGAAAAAACTTCGCTACATTATGTCAATAAAAGATTTGTTACATAAAAATATTCATTTTTATACCATTGTTCACTGCAGCCAACTGGTAAACTGTAGGTCTATATTGAATTAAACTACAGGTTTAATAGTTCTATACTGAAATAAATTATAGCTTTTATTTGTCTATTCTGAACTATACTATAGTTTTAATAGCTCTCTACTCAACTGAACTATAGCTTTAATCGCTTTTAACCGAACTAAGCTTTAGCTTTAATACCTCTATCCTGAACTGAACTATAGCTTTAATTGCTGTATACTGAATGAACTATAGTTTTAATGGCTCTATCCTGAATTGAACTTTAGCTTTAATGGCTTCATAATGATCTGAACTATGGTTTTAATAGCTCTATCCTTATCTGAACTATAGCTTCAATAGCTGTTTACCGATATGAGCTATAGCTTTAGTAGTTTTAGTATTGCACTGAACTATATCTCTAATAGCTCTATGCTAAAACTATATACTAGTGCATTATTATCTAATGTCTATTCTAAATGACTTTGTTCATTGAACATTTATTGTTCATTTGAGTACGGAAAATTGGAGTGATAACTTTTTTTCGAGTGGACACTAATAATTTCTTTCCTTTAGAAGAATGGGCTGATTTCAAGCACGAGTATAATTCGTAGTGAGGATAGACTCTAGATTATTACCTGTACAATAATCTGCTCGTACTATAGTTAATAAACTTATATTACGAGGTGAGTCGCTATACCTCCAACATCACCCTCAGACAAGGTAGAAAACACGATCATTTCGAGATTGCTGGCTGATCTGCATTCACGACTGCTCTGAGAGACGTGGTGTTCATCGTTGCTTATGCACCTTCATATTTTACAGACAAAATCAAGCTTAAGTCGTCGCCGCATCCGGCCATCTTCAGACTCCGCCCTGACGGGGGTTCCGTCTCTCCAGTACCATTCAGGGTCTGGCACTCAGGCCTATTCTGGCGACGCTCCTGGTAGTGGCTTACGTGAAGGCGATTACTGCAAAGGAGATTCCGGTGCTACAGACGGAGGCCATGGAGGAGGGCATCTCTCTTCCAGCGCTCGAAGTCCTCCTCCTTTCACTCACTTCCTTGCCAACTTCGATCAGTCGATGAGCTTTGATGCCGCTCAGGCCGAGGAAATTGTGTCTGGTTAGTAGGAATCTGTAAAAAACAAAATTTCAGAGGTTCATTTGCGTCTGGTTAGTAAAAATCGAATTACGACTCGAGCACTCACTGTCCGCCATATACCGTACGCTTCTATGGTTTAACTGTAACTTCAGACCTTCAGTAAATTATAAGAAAATAATTATCATAAGTGAAAAGCCCTTGACACCTGCAACTCAATAGTTTTTCTCTTAATATCGTGTACATATTCGATGAAAATATAAACAGCTACGTAAACTTTTACAACTCCCAGCAGAGCTGTGTAATTTCTTGCTGTTGCGTTTGTTACTGTTTGTAATGGGAAATACGGCTCTGGAAATTAGCTCCAAGTTGGAGGAAGGTTCTGTGTGAGGGACATGACCTTATTGCCAGTCCGAAGTTCACCATGACTGACGCATGTTTCGTAGTGAGGGATCAGTGGCCCAATAATAAATCGAATTGAATTGTGAGGCCAAAATGATACAAACTAATATTTAGTAACTTTAACTTTATGTCATGAGAGTTGGCCATGACTGGCATACAATATTCAAGTTATTCGTTAAATCAGCTACTATTTATCATAACTCTGTTTCCCTAGTCTTCTCATATTTTTCTTCTAGCGCCTGTTATTTCTTTACTATTTTATTCATGCATTCATTTTCTCCGTGCAAGGTTCTATTCGTTCTTGGTATCCTGATGCTGCACAACCGTCATCAATCAGTATTGTCCCTGAGCTCGTGTAATGATCCCGTATTTGCCACAGTGCCCGACCTCGCGCAGTCACTCTCATATACGACGGACGGAGTTGGTGGGTGTTCAACGGCGCCCCCCATCTGTGCCCCTGGGTTCTGCCCCCCTGTGGTTTCCTCCGCCACTCCTCTGCGCTCCGCATCCCAGTCGTGCCCACAGGAAGACCCTGTCCAAGCGGAGGACCATCACCCCCAACAGGAGACCGTTGAAGAAAGACGTGACACTCAGGACGCAGGGAGGGAGACGGAACAACACCAGCGAGATCATCGTGAGTATTATCCTGTTGGGACGTCAGCAACTGCTGCTCTCGGCCTACGTGTTTGAAGAGTCCTTTTTGTGTGGCTGCCTCTATACGAAACGACACTGCATCACTCGTATGTGAAACGTAGAAGTCATTGAAGTCTATGTAGTGTATCAGTGATCTCCTATTTTTCAGCTTGGTAAGGCAACTTTTGAGTTTTCTCGTTTTGTTGTTAAATGTCTTATGCATGATAAACATATTTTTAAAGTGGCATCGTTCGTGTGCAGTGTGTGGATGGTTCTTAATATGAAACCTAATATGGAACTATTTCTCTCTGTTCATGGGATTTCGTGGGACAATTGAGCACTGAGTGAATACATGACATACCTACCAGCAATCACTTATTTTGTCGGACTACTGCATGCATGCCGGAACTCTGAGGGGCTCAGACAGAAGCTCTGACGGGCTCAGACAGGAGCTGTAACAGGCTCAGACAGGAGCTGTAACAGGCTCAGACAGGAGCTGTAACAGGCTCAGACAGGAGCTGTAACAGGCTCAGACAGGAGCTCTAACAAGCTCTGACAGGAGCTCTAACAGGCTCTGACAGGAGCTCTGACGGGCTCAGACAGGGGCTCTGACGGTCTCAGATAGGGGCTCTGACGGTCTCAGACAGGAGCTCTGACGGTCTCAGACAGAAGGTCTGACGAGCTCAGACAGGGGTCCTGACGGACCGTGTCAGCTGTAGACCCACATCTGCATGTGACAGGCGTGTGCTGTGCTCCGGTTTGTGTTTCGTGTCATCATGGCTTCGTGGCACCAAATTATGGATTACGCATAAGATAAATGCCGTGTTAGATTAGTACTGGCTAATTAGTATTATAGTACGTATACAATGCTGGTTTGTGCATGAGCTAACCGACTTTGAGGCAGAGATTTGTCCAGTGAAGATGGAAGAGATTCTTATCATAGTGTTCCAGGCCTCAGTTGGTGCGTGGGGGTCGGACCAAGTTACTGGAAACTGTCAATGTTTTACTGCCTTGTCTTGAGTGTCTCATACAGTATATGAAGCATACAGTGTTGCTTGTTCTACACTGGGTTTGTGAGCGTCGCTAAGAGCTTAATTAAATTGAAATATTAATTCGTTACTGAAAAAAGGCTGGCACATGCATAGCAGTGTTTTAACGAAGGAGGGATTTACCGCAGCACTAATTACTTCATTTACCGTGAAGTTGACGTAGTAGAATAGAATAGAATAGAATGAGGCTATAGGAACGAACCTTCTGGCCTATTCTTGGGTCGGATAATCACTTCGATAATTATTCGGTTACCCAAGTCCCATGCCGTAATTCTAGCCGCGTCAACCATGGCGGCAGCGGGTTTCGAACCTGGGTCTTCCCGCTCGCAAGCGGATTCGCTCACCAGTCGACCAAGCTGGTGGTAATCGACCAAGCTGGTGGTGTCGACCAAGCTGGTGGTGTCGACCAAGCTGGTGGTGTCGACCAAGCTGGTGGTAGTCGACCAAGCTGGTGGTAGTCGACCAAGCTGGTGGTGCATGTCATGGTAAACTTCATTTACCGTGAAGTTGACGTAGAACAGCACTAATTACTTCATTTACCGCGAAATTGTAGAACAGCACTAAGTTTTGTTCTGATTTATCATAAAAATTATTTTTTTGAGTGGTTTTGGGATTTTAGCGTGGCTTGTTCCTATGTTTGCATTCTGTCTTCGGTCGAATTCAGTCTGAAGTACATTGTTAGTCTGAAGTATATTTTTCTTCGTTATCGTAGCTAAAAATTCTCGATATTTTTTATCCAAGATTAGCACGTTTCCTGCGATTGCCTAACCGGTGGAAATCTTTACTTTATACTCATAGTCCCTTGAAAGCTTCGAAAAAATTACAGAACCTAACCTGAGTGATCCAAGGGTGGGTGGCGTCACAGGAAATGTGTTAATCTTCAGCTGGACAAAAATGCTCGCTTGAAATTTTCGAGACATTTTCGAAAGCTGGATGTTGTGAGTAATGGTGTGTTGGAGAACACAAACATTTTTTATTCGACGAAGATAAGCGTTAGTCGAAGTCCTGCGTTATGTTAACATGAGTAGTACATATTTAACTTGCCCGGGGCTTTGCCTAACAGGAACGATATTTACCTTACTACAGGCTTTCGTACCTCTGTGTCGCTGTTAAACAAAATTAGTGAACTTTGATCAGAGTATTTTATTTTCGATCAAAGCATTGTTGGTCTAACAGTTAATTCATGTGCGCATAAAATTTGAAGAATATTGATAGGACCTCGCTGCTAAAATTTCCTGTGCTTCATCTGTTTTTACGAACGTCTTTCTGCTGTGTAGCAATCTCGTGTGAAGGCTTACGAGAATTAGAGCACCACTGTCTTAGTGGTCTTGTTTAGTATTGTGCCTGTGTCGAGATGAAGCGTTCGTTTTATTGCGAACAGTTGGGTTCAGCGCCCTAACGTGCAGTTCTGCAGCTCGGTTTCTGGCAAAGCGATAATACGAGGGGCGAGTTGAGCAGGTGCTAGTGTTGATAGTCATTTGTGTTTGAGTTTTAAATGGAGTGCTCATCAAGCCTTCGACCACTAATCGTTGAATTTGTGAGGTCTTTCAGGCACGTAACGTCAAATGCCATGATGGCAAAGTTGCTTTAAGAAGTTTCCTTCTCAGCAGCTCTTAAGCTTTCTATTTACGTCTACTCGTGCTGGCTTTATACCCTCTTACATCCTCTACCCATGTTTTTTGAGGGTCTCAGCAAATTCGATTGTTTTGCATACAATATACGTGTCTCTTGCTCGGATAAGTATTTGATGTCTAACATTACGCTCATATGCAGTAGTTATTATGAGCAACGTGAAATATAGAGCTCGGCCTGTATGACATTGTAAGTTCTGGGATGGTTGGCACAGGACTAAAAGTGACGAAATCTGAAGGGAGTGTTGGAGGGGGACCGATTTTTGATTGGTTGGAGCAAGTTGAGCGATGTTAATACGGGTATGTGTGTTTCATGAAATTGCCAGAATGTGTCTGAATACTGGATGGATGTTGAAAATAAACCTCCATGACCGAAGTAGCTGGGGACTGAAAATGAAATCTTATTCACTATACGCAAATAAAGGATTGCGAAAATGCCTCCTCTTCTTTGAATCTTGAAGTTATCTGTATCATGAGAATTGTCACGCTCCTGTGCAGCTCTATTTTTTGTCTGGAGAAGTTGAACGACGTGAATCCGTATTTACTTTGAGTATGATTTGTAGACTTTTTTCCCTCCAATTAATTCTTCCTGATGGATTCTCGAGACGTTATTTAACCTTTACAGGCATTCTCACTCAACTACTTTGGACAAAAACATGAGTAGTTTTCTAGTTCTTCCGTAAACCATGTATTTCTTCTTTAGTTACCAGGTTTTGCGAACTGCTTAATGCACTGTTCACTTCATCTCTTGAAAAGAGTAATCTTTTGAGTTCGTGCTCCTGAATGCGCATAAAATACATACATTTGGTGCAGTGAAATATACATTTGGTTAGGTTAGCAAGAGGGCTTGGAAGGTCGAGAGTGGCGTGTGCGGCTTTTCCTTCCTTAACATCTACACACTTCGCTCACACTTGCACTTTGTACGAGCTTGTGGCGGACTCCTCGAAATGGCTCATGTTTTCTAGAACTTGCTCGGACACCGTGATGTGTTGAAGTCAGAATATATATTGTCTTATAGCAATATATCGCTTTGTTCTCATACCTGCTGTCAATGCGTTTTACGTGCCTGTCACATGCCCTCAGCAGTCATCTCCCAAGGAGGAACACGCTGAGATTATAGAGGGAATATCAAGCCTGAATAGTGGAGGACAGTGTATGCGAGTAGGGATTTACTTGTGGCAAATTCTGAGTAAAAGCTCCCGCGAGCTAAACTTTAATTAATACGATTGAAAAACAATTTCTTGTTTAAAGTTAGCTAATAAGCTTTGATAAATGAGCATCTCCTGAAAGATACGTAGAAATTGTCTTGATGAAAATTTGTGATCGTACTTGTTAAAGTCATATTATTCGTAAACTGGAAATTAAATTTAGTGAACTAACGAAGGAAGCTCGTGTTAGTTTGAGCTGATATTCTGCATTTGATGTGTGTATTGCACTAGGCTGGGTGTGAGATTTTCTTCTAAGCGTTTCGAGCATTTGGCTTCCGTAAGTTTATTTTGTTTCTCTTTTTGTCCTTTTTTTCATAGAGATTTCCTATCAATTTCCGCCGTCAATACCTTCTTGCTTTCAGGATAACTTAATTAATGTTCCTTTCGATCTCTGGGCATTGCGGTGGTGATTTGTTTGAATCACTGATCTCCATCCAAGAATGCTTCCAGTTCTTTGGTTGCTTCTTGGATCACCTCAGTTGACACAAATGCACAAACTGCTGTACCGTTTTTTGCTTGATTGTGTTTTCCTTCAATTTGCTGTCACATTTTGGCGGATTCTTGCTTGTATATATATTTCACTTTAATTTTAGTTTATCTGCGTATGCATCGTTTCTTGGAAGTTTTCCTCCACAATTTCATTCGTTTAACCCAACAATTCACTGTAGGCCTCAACCTACAGGATCATCGTTTGAATTTTCTCGTAGTGCGTAAAGTATTAGCAATTTGCAGGTTTGCTGTGATCCCGGCAGTAGGTTCTGCATCGAGTATTGGTAACAGACAAAGTCGTGCTAATTTTTATTGGCTCAGTGTTTGTATCAGACAGTTTCAAAAAGATCGAGTAGGCGAATCCTTGCAGGTCGGTGTCAGTAAAATATATATGTTTATGCTGCATACCTTTCTTATTTTTAGGTATTTCATCTTCGCATGAAGACGTTGTTCTTCAAACAACTATTGCTTCCAATTGTTAAGTTTATATCTTTCGGCATAATGAAGCTGCTTGACCGTAAAAGTCACGGAAATGTTACTCAGAAACGGAATTAATATCAACTATTAATTACTGAGGAACGTTTGCATGACAGCAAATCGTTGGCGGCGATTGTGCTTATTACTGCATGAAATTATACCTGTTGAAATTACTCGAAACACCTGAGAGAGAGCAGGTGCTGCTATGTAGTCTGTCGCAGCAACTTGTGCCGAGGGACAAGACGCTCTTCAGGGTTGTTTTCATTACCCACAGGGTGGTAGGCGCACACAAAGCCGAGACTCTATCTGGAGTATTTGTTTCATATTATTTCTGCTTGCCTCTTTATATGACCTGTACGAAGTGAACATTACAGCTTAAGCATCATCTGCAACAGAGATCGTTTGTCTTAAGTAAAACTCTTGTAATAAAGTGCGAAAAATTTTAACGGGTGAAGTTGATAGCAATTTGTATTTTTTACGTTTTGCACGTGCAAGCCTCATTACACGACATTTGCTAGTGACTGCGACAGAGTTTGTTTCTGTATGTAAGTTTTGATCTCTTTCCAACGCACTGCTAGCAAGTGGCGCCAAAATTGAAAAATTTGGCACTCAATTGGGGTGTGGACCTCATATGGGCGAGGCTTCTGGTTCCTCTCCTATTGGAATGTGATATATTTCCTTAGTGCATCGTAGTGTCCTTATAATCGGCTTACCTACGTCACTCACGTAGAGAAAACGATCAAAAATAAACGTAAAAAGATACGAACTTTATCGATGACCTCCACTTCAAATTTCGTGTAATGGAGGTTTGAGGTTTGACTGCGTTGTTGATGTCTGGTGCACACGTCAGCTTCGGAGGACGCAGCCCAGACGAGCAGCTCATCGCGCCCTCGCAACCCATCCCACGCCGCTAAGAACGTGTCCGTGCTGGACAGGGTCCAGGAGTTCGGGGACATCCTCATGACGGACCCCAGCGGGCAAACCCTCCTCTGCTGGGCCTGTGGCTTCAGGCTCGACCACACCAGAAGGTCCACCATAGTCGAACACCTCAGGTGCTCGTCCAGGTCAAACTGCCCAGCTTCTGCTTCTTTAGTGGCTCATGGAAACGAGGACGCTGTAGCTGGATAGTGACTTCTTACTTTGAAAGTTATTTTCTTTTTTAAGTTTGATTCTCTGTATATTGGGAAGGATAGAAGCAATGACAGAATTGTCGCTGTACAGAATAATCAAAATTAGATGGTTGTTTTAGAACGCTTTCCCTTGATTGGGTATTACCAACCCAACAGCGTCTATTACCGACTTATTTATGTTCAGGTTCCAAGCTACGAACATCTTGGCACGTTTCAAATTATTAGGAGGCACGAATCCAGTGTCGAATATTTTAATTTTCATATCCACGAGGATTCAAACTGTCACCGTCCAATTTTACGTTTTTGTCTTTTCAAGTATCAAGAACTAGAAAACTAACAAGTTGATGATCAGTATATATCATAAGTATCTTCCAGGTTATATGATTTTAAAAAGTTCCCACCCTAGATATTACTCTTTTGAGAAATGCTCATGAAGTTTTGTAATTTAACTTGCCTCCTGGCATTTACCCCAGCTTAACTATGAACAGGAATTACTTAAAGTATTATACATGGGGAGTATATGAAAGTTATTTACTTCGATGAGAAAAAAATTTGGGAAATTTAAGCTGCACGCTTCCACATGTTGCTCGTTACCATGCTGGTAACCATCATATATTTGTAGTACCTTCTCTTGCGTTCCTGCGCTGCATCGTTCATTTTCTGGGTTTCATCGTAGAGTTCAGTAGTTCTTAATCTGAGGTTCATGAAATCACTTGCTAGGTATATCTGCACATGCTGCTATTGTTCATTTGATTATGTACTGCTTCCTTTAACAAAAGAGTGAATTAGCTATTGCACTGCTGAAATATTATACTGAACTGATTCTTTTATAGCCGTAAACAAATAATAAAATATGTATAAGATTTTTTATGCAATGTGATACTGTTAGGGATCTACAAGGGCTTTTTTGACTCATGATTGTTAGTAGGAAACTACTTATTTGTGTAGGATGTGATTTACTATACAAAAACCGTGACTGCTGGGCATTTTCTGCCGGCAGGTCTAGGAAGCATGGGAGGTGTTATCTGGTTGCTCAAGCACTCAAGACCTATGCCTTGTCATCTCTTGGGTCTACGACGTTCCCAGTGGACCTTGTTAAGGAAGATCCGGACAGTTGCCCCTCCAAGG
The DNA here is from genome assembly GCA_006783055.1 of Trinorchestia longiramus. Lineage (NCBI taxonomy): Eukaryota > Metazoa > Arthropoda > Malacostraca > Amphipoda > Talitridae > Trinorchestia > Trinorchestia longiramus. The sequence continues at coordinate 160,159 of VCRD01000973.1, read as the reverse complement.
AATCGGGGTGTCTGCCTGACGTAGACCATAGCGTCACCAACGGCGGCACAGCCCTTACTGACACGTCGGGTGGGTGCCCTGCTTTTCACCATAATCATGGCTTAACTCTTTAACAGCCAAGTTATTTTTCGACTGAACGAAATATTGCGTAAATTACCACTTATCTTTACCCGTTTTTATGGAATTTTGCGCAACTTTGAAACGAAACATTTAGAATATAGGACTAAAGTGAATTTCATACGTACTATATACGAGTATAGTACAATGGCCGCTAATGGCTTAATAAAACGAACAGGTTGATTTTAAAAACTTAAAGAAAGGTGCCGCATGTTGGGTGTGACGTCACACGACTCTTAAGTTTGCTGTTTCAAGTAATGAGCTTATTTCAGTGTTTTTTTTAGCAGAATAGTACTGGCATGTTGGCTGTATGGTTTGACCCATCAAACTCATGTTGGCGCTGGCTGCGAGCAATAATTTAATTTACTAAACTGAATATTTAAAGTTTTTGTTAAAGATTATAAATAGTATTTCATGGTGAAACAACATTACAAACATTTATAAACAAGATTTATGTACTAAGGGTGAGGGAGACATATCCATGAGAAACGACTTTGTAAACCAGTGGGTGTATTCATTGAAAGAGACAAACTTGTTTTTAAGTTAAAATTATGGCGATTTGGAAGACTCTTTTTGCAAGAAAATTAGGCATTTAAAATTACTCAATGCTATCTCGATTCCACCGCACCTGATGTACGAAATCCAGGGCAGTGATCGGGTGGTTCAAGTCTTACCGATTTGAGTACAAATTTTTAGATGTCCGTGCATTCTTGATGCAATGTAGCCTGGAGCATAGGTGCGGGGCGAGGGGGCTGGGAGCTCACTACGAAAGAACCCATACGATGTGGAAGAAAATAAAAGTCTTGTCATGCCAAAAATGCTCGTTCCTTCCATGAAAATGGCTTGTGATTCGTATTTATTGGTGCGACTCTTTGCTAGAAATGATTTCCCTTTTGAAAGAAAAATATGCATGGATTGTAGTTCTGTGCTCATGCACTGTACATGACGACCATTGTGCCCAACACGCATTACTCCGCTGCGTACATTGCTATGTAAGACGCTTACAACGGTGTTCTGATATTTTTTTGTTTTAGCGCGGGAAAAACTGTATTTCTTTGAACGACGATATCAGTATAAAGAAAAAGAGTGTGCTGTGAATCACCGACCGATTTTATCGCCATTGTATGTACAACATGCGTGTAAAAATGTGTTTTCGTTTGAAGGCGTTACTTCAAAGCGCCTGTGGTTGTACACGCTCTGAGAGACGAGTTACAATTTAAGTCATTCATAATTATCGAGTGGGAAGTATTTGAAAAAATATAAACCGTACACTGCTTGATATTTTGCTAATTATTATTTAGGTCTTCGATGTTTTGCCGCTTGTGTGTTCATGAACAATTGTGCGAAACATTGATTGTGGCCCAGCATGTGTGTGTGTGCGCAGCTGCGTACACTCATGTGAATACTTCTGCTTCTGTGTTGTTTGGGTAATAAAAATTGTTTAGAGGAGCTTGGTGTCTTTATGATTTATTTGTTTGTATCTCAGTAGGTACCAAAGACAATGGTTTGTTTTGGCGTGTTCTGAGGTACCAAAGACAATGGTTTGTTTTGGCGTGTTCTGAGGTACCAAAGACAATGGTTTGTTTTGGCGTGTTCTGAGGTACCAAAGACCTGATGGTTTATCTTGGTGTGTTCTGAAGTGTCATATACCTGATGGTTTGTCTTGGCGTGTTCTGAAGTGTCATAGACCTAATGGTTTGTCTTGGTGTGTTCTGAAGTGTCATAGACCTAATGGTTTGTCTTGGCGTGTTCTGAAGTGTCATAGAGTAACATGCTACGTTGCTGAAACAGAAACGTAGGTGTGCTTCTAACATTCATGCGCTGCGAGATGCAAAGAGTGAGCCTCATTTACCGTGCAAAATGTCATCACCCTAAAGCTCTGAACAACGTACATTTGGTCCGAATTTGACTAGCATCATATTTCTGATATGCTTCATCTGGAGTTAATGCGCGTAGTGATGATAAGTCCGAGCTGCATCATCATCATCTTCATGCTGGATATAAATTGTGTACATGACACTCTTGTTGTGTACATGACACTCTTGTAGGTCTAGCAGTTTGCTGCCGAAGACGCGAGTGCTGTTCAGCAGCAGGAAGTTACTGTACAATTAGAGAGGCGTCTCTGTGTCCAAGTTTGGATGAAGTGTTCATATCTGGTAGCTTTTGAAACTTATATTTTTACGTTAAGAGCCCATTACGTTATTGCAATATTATGGCGGTGTTACTGAAGTACGACCCGTGTTGGCGAGGACCAAATACTTGGGTGTGTTTGTGTCTTGTTATGTTGTTGTGTCTGTACTCCGTTAATGTTGCCTTCAACACAACACCACAACACAACATCGTAACACAACACCACTACACAGTACCGCTACACAACACCACTACATAACACCGCAACACAACACAGCACAGCAACATAACACCGCAACACTACAACACCACAACACAAAAGAACAACGCAACACTTCAAGAGAACAAGAATTGCATAATATTCTATCGCAGGTGCTTATGAAAAAAGGTTATTTACATTTTAATTATGGTTGATTTGATTTCAGTTGGTATTTCTACGGAGCTTTATATGATAAATGCAAATATTTGATCTACTTTTGAAATTATCTGTTGTATCTCACTGTGATGCCTGACCAACTCATTGCAGTGATGCCTGACCAACTCACTGCAGTGATGCCTGACCAACTCACTGCGGTGATGCCTGACTAACTCACTGCAGCCTGACTAAGTGTGTATCCACTATGCTCATATTGTCATAGGCATGCGAACGCTGAAGACATTAATTTCACAAGCTGCTCTCTTTGAGTGATCCAAACTCCGCGCGTATATTTAAGCCTCGGACATTTTAAACGACCAGCCGAAGTGACGTTGAGGCAGTTCTTTCGTTCGCGCTTGTATTTTAAGATACGATGATCAATTTCCTCCATTTAAAAATTGCTAAGCTCGTGTCAAGCGTGTGTCGTTGTGTCAAGCCTGCGCAGTTGTGATTGACTGAGTGTCAAGCCTGCGCAGTTGTGATTGACTGAGTGTCAAGCCTGCGCAGTTGTGATTGACTGAGTGTCAAGCCTGCGCAGTTGTGATTGACTGAGTGTCAAGCCTGCGCAGTTGTGATTGACTGAGTGTCAAGCCTGCGCAGTTGTGATTGACAGAGTGTCAAGCC
>VCRD01000973.1:146007-156802 GCA_006783055.1 Trinorchestia longiramus | reverse complement strand
TGATTGACTGAGTGTCAAGCAAGCGCAGTTGTGACTGACTGAGTGTCATGCAAGCGTAGTTGTGATTGACTGAGTGTCAAGCCTGCGCAGTTGTGACTGGCTGAGTGTCAAGCATGCGCAGTTGTGACTGACTGAGTGTCAAGCAAGCGCAGTTGTGACTGGCCGAGTGGTCAGCGGATTACTGATCCGAGTTTATGGTCTGTGTTGCTTCTTGTACACAGGAATTCGGGCTACTTCTTGTACACCGGAATTTGAACAGCAGGACTCCCTCACTGTGGTGCATGAGTCACCTGGGGGAGGGCATGAGTAGGCCCCAAGGAGGTGAAAGTCAAAACCACGTAAAGTTGCGGGAAGAAAACACAGCACTGCTGTGCTTATACTCATTTAATTTGAGCTCAGATCGTGTCCCGAAATGTTCGGGGTTCATAGAGACCTCTGACATCTACAGGGGTCAGGTATAAAGTTAATTAAAGAACCCTGCTTTACGAAATGGAGAATATTTGTGAGGGAAAATGTTTGCACTCTATTTTAGTACCTATGTATAGTGCCCGAAACACAAACACTGTTGTTAGAGTTGTTTCCTCCCAGTTAAAAGAAAACGACTGTTTGAAGTTGTGTTGTCTGCCTCTGGAAGGATGACCGGGAACTACAGACGTGTTAGGCCGTTAAATCTTTGAGAAATACTGTGAGAGAAGAATATGTTCACGTTGGATTGCTAATGTTTGTTTTAATTAAACATTGAGTACAAATAACGAGTGAGAGAAAACTGTGTTAGTTTTATGCATCACTGCCGTGTTTTTGTCTATTGTTGCATGTTCATTGTTTTCAGTCCTTTATCTTTGCATGTTTATTGGTTTTCAGTTATTCAAAAGATTGAATTGACGCACTCTACATTCGAAATTCATTTACCTCTCATCACTTATTGATGAGATTCGTATAAAAACATGGGATAGCACATATATTAGCAGGGTTACGTGCCTGTGCCTCTTCAGTTTCTACGAAAATTGAATGGCTCTATCTTGATTTATATGCTCAGCTACGGCTGGACATAATTTGAACACAATTGTAATGTGACTTAAGTAAAGTATGGTCTGTTGCCTCGCTTTAGAGTAAGATTTTCTGTTCATTAAATCATTTTCCAACAATATGTGTATCTTCTAGTACACAATCGTGTAGATTTGTTTAAATACAGTATTCACTCACGTATTAAGTGTCTAAAACACGTATTTAAATACGTACGAAATATGTTTAATCCCGGTGGTAAAACAAGGATTTTTCAATGAACTCGCATTCTGAATTCTAATCTAACCGTAAGTATAATATATAAATTTTTGTATTAGATTGCTTGTTAAATGAATCTATTCAGGTACTTCGTGAGACTGTGAAGATGTAATGGGTTTAAAAGTAAAATATAGTTGAGCACATGCCTAATTTTGGCCTACGTACGGTTTGTGATATATTCCTACCAGTCCCTTGAATGCTTGTAACGCAGTATTTTTTCTCCTTTATCCCTTTCATTCGGTGTGTAATTTGTGTCTGCCTTCAGAAGTATTTCGTGAATGTTTTGTGGCCTTCATTGGCACTTCTAAGCCACCCACAACAGATTTAAACAGCATTTGTTGCAGGTGTCTGTTCCGGGATAATCGTCGTAGGAAAAGCTGTAATTTTTCTCAGGATTTCTTCATGAGGTGTCGTAAACTTTTATTATCTGCTTTTCGGATTAACTTTATTGCTATTTTTCGTTTCAAGGTGCTTACTCTGCCACTTCAGGCGGTGGTGGAGGCTACTGAAGTAGTAACTTACTCCAAATTCTTTATATAACTCACTACTAAGATGATCTGATTGTTTAGCCGTGTGTCTGTGATCAGTCAATTGCTCTATTTCTGAGAATAGTAGATGTTATCCAAACGAGTTGTATTCCATTTGTTGTAGGGGTGGAGGACTAGACGAGTCTTTAATCACTCGTAGCACTTGGCAGCGATTCTCGTTTAGGCTGGTAAAGCTTCATTCTATTATGTCTTCATTTGTCAGAAACAATGAGCGTAGGGACCTTATTCTCGGTAAACTTCAGGATCGGAACTAGACTTCGGAGATTCGCCTTGTGTAACTCAATGTATACATTTATTTCTCACCTCATCTGTGTCGTGTTTCATTAAATGTTTGAAGTTTTTACACGTATTTGTTCAAATAGTTGTAGTAAATGACCTGATTATACCTAACAATTTTGGTTTCGTAAGTTTTGACGGAACCCGTATAAAATTATGGTCTTCTACTGCATAGTACAGGTTAAGTGTTGAAGACGTCAGTACTTCTATTGATATTTGCCGGTTTTGCCTCTTTTAATAACAGTATCAGTTCCGAGTACTGGCGCTAACTCGAAGTGAAATTTCGGCAACGTTATTGCAATGATTTTAACCCCTCCGTAGGATATGATATCTACTTTTCATTGATACTACTGTATAAAACCCCAAGGTTGGAAGTTTCCATTGAGATGTTATTAATTTTCCTTTAAGTTCACTCAACTTCACCACGGTTTCATGGTTATTAATTTTCTTCACTGAAATTTCATGGCGATTCAATTATTTTCGCTTCAACTCGCATTACATATATATTTTCATGTGCAGGTGGCTCCGGTGCGGCAGATGAACGCACGAGTGCAGAAGTTCCAAAACCGGTAAATGAAGATGCGTGTGATGTTCAGTCCCCGAGCATGGACCCAGCCACGGAGAGTCAGCTGTCTGGGCTGTGCCTCGTGAAGCGAGAGGTGCACTGCTACTCGGTGCTAGATCAGCTTCTTAAGGATCAGGCCTTCACAGACGTTACCATCACCGCCGACGGCCACACCTTCTACGCCCACAAGGTGAACTGCTTGGTGCTCCTCAAAATCGATCTCCACTGACAGCTTCGACTACAATGTGACAGAATACGGGAGAGAATGACATACTGAATGTATGTCATCACGCTTATAATTAGAATATACATCAGTATTTTTCTCTCTCACGGGATGGAGGCTAAAGTCGATTTGAATCAATCTCTCCATTCTGAGTAGCACTGGCCCACATTCAGGCAGAGTAGCTCGTTTATGTGAAGATAACGCCAGGTGACTGACGCATCACGACTGTCTCAGGTTTATTCGGCCGTATCATTATAGCAGTTTATCTGTCCCGTCATAGAGTGCTCAAGACAGAAGGTCATGTGAACTCTGGTGCCATTCAATGACACTTGACTTAGGCTCCTCACACACGAATTTTTGTCGAATTCGTTTTAGTCGTTGTACATTCGTTCAATTTCTCTAACACTCTTCTGTTACCCAGTGCGGTTCTCGTTCTATTAACTTTACTTGTCATGAAATCATTTGTTCTTCCACATCTTGGTTTCCGTCAAAATGGACGTTACTCACACATGGTTTGCTGGTTCACAGGTGGTGCTGTGTGTGGCGAGCGGTTATTTCAGGCGGGTACTGGCGGACCAAGCAGCTGGTGTACGCAGCGTGGTTGTCTTCAGGGATGTACATGCACACGAGATGAAGAATATCCTCCAGTTCTTGTATACGTGAGTGCATCCTTCATTCACTTTAGCCTATCAATGTTTCTTTATTTATATTGACTTACTGTAATTTAATTTAAGGCTTGTATTTGATTGTCATCTGGAAGTACACTATTGCCTGCAGCAAGAGCGAAATATCGTAGCTTCACATGCATGTTGTCTGACTCTGTAAATGTGGGTGCATCACAGAACAATGCATTGACAAGGTAAGGAGAACACCATATCATTCTTGTGTCAACTTGAAAACATCATTAACAAGTATCAGGATCTGCTATTTAGATGTCAGTGGCATCAGTACCAAGCACTAGCGATTGGCTAGACATTGATAACGGCAATGATTTACGGTCACATTACTCTCCTATAGCCTAAAATGTGCGCGTAATATTATATTCTCAGATTTTGAATTTTTTAACTCGCATATTTCCAAAGTTTGAATTTATTATTCAGAAGTTTTGGACTCGCTCTTTACAAGATCCTTTTATTCTCTTATACTCAGTAATGAAGATAATCTTTCGAATATTAATGGGTTCTTTTTTCAATTGGAGCATGCAGTTCGTTGTATATATCATCGTTCTGTTTTGAAATTTAGAGCTCGTAGTTATTATACGTTTTTATTTGATTAATTTCAAATTACAAAATTGTATGATTTGTTGCAGTGGTGAGGCGACCGTGGACGCGTCGGACCTCACATCCTTCATGCGCACTGCTCAGATGCTCGAGATCGCCTCCTTGTGCGACGAGAAGTTCCAGATTCCGACCACCAACCCCGTTGCAGCAGCACTCTCTCCTCCCTCTCCCAGCTGTGATCCTCTTCTAAATCTCAGTTCACTCTTTTCACCCAATGCTTCAGCGAACCTCAGTACTCTCTATTCGGCCAACGTCATGCCCAGTGCAACAACCAACCCCTCGCCCAACCTTAGTACTCTTTTCTCCTCAACTAACGCCTTACCTATCGTAACCAACGCCTTGAGACAACAAGGTCTTTTGACCCACCAGACAATGTCTCAGTTGCAGCAACTGCAGACACACAAACAGCAACAACAGGTGGTTGCAGAGCAGTTGCAGCATCTAAGAGAGCAACTACACGCAACGTGCTCCCAGATGTTCTTACAGTCAAGTGAAGACAATGTGAAAACTTCTGCAGAAAGTATATCTTCAAGGAAACAGAGCTACTCTTCTGAAGTACAGGATTTAACTTATACGAAGACGTCTAAACCATCATTCGAATGCGAATCGACCTTACCGAGAAGTCCGTCTAACGTAGTTGATAATACTGAACTACCGATGTCGTGTGATGTTGACCCTCCTGTCAGTGCTGAGAAGATGGAGGAGGATGAGTCCCATGAGTTGCCTCGTTCGGACCCCCCTGCTGTTCCTTGCAATCTTGTCCAGTCCAGCCCAACAACGCTTCCTTCTCTTCGACCCTTGAACCTGACCTCATCCAGTCATTGCTCTGAACCGTCGCCTCCAATATTAGTTTGTCCAAGTTTTAATGGTAATTCTACGGAAGACGAAAACGTTATCTCGATCAACGATGCAGCTACTCTTGAATCTCAACTTGAAACATTTCGTTCAGTGTCTCTAGGAGAAATTGGCGACAGGCGAGACATTCCCTCTTACGTTACAGAAGTTGGTGAGATAAAACGAGATCTACTTATGAACCAATCGTCCTCTGTTCATTCAGTAGACATATCTCAATGTTGTCCTGTGTTATCCGAAGTGAAGACGCAAGCCGTTGACCTCGTGATGAACTGGAAAACTAAAAACTCTGTTGAAAAAGATTCCGAAGTCTACGATGATGAACCGTACTTGAAGCCTAGGGATCATAATTGCTTAAGTTCGCCAATTGACATGACTGCCACTAATCATTCCTCTGAGCAGAGATCTACGAAGGATTGTTCAATGGAAAATTTATCTGAAAATTCTGGTCAGATTGTTGTTGAGAGTGACGAGTGTGGCGCTTATGCTGCAGCTTCTAGATCGAGTAAGAAATTGAAGACGTTTCACCATGAAGCAGAATGAACTTCTGCTTTGTGTTAGGAAGTACATTAGTTGTCTAGGTAATGCTTGCCATGAATAATTATTTATGTGCCATGCTAGTGTGAAGTAACGAGCAACACTAAATCTGTTACCGATTGTTTATGCTCATTAGCATTAATGAGACTGTGTTCTCTCTGCTTACAATCATTCCTTGAATAGAATATTCTCAATGTTAAGCTGGCCGCATGCGTCTGTGAGTGACGCAAGTAAGTGAAGATGTAAACAAAGCTCACACCCTACTGTTAGTGGGTGTAAAGACGTTTAGAGAGCGACTCACAAGTTTATATATATAATGAAAGGCATGTAACAAAAATTTCATACGCGCTCTTACGTTGTCAGTGCAGAAATCTGTGGCAGGAGGGATGCACCAAAAAAAGTATTCACGCTTTTTATTTCACTTTGAGGCACGACGTCGCCAGCTCCTGTGAGTACGCCGATGTTGCTTCCTTTTTGAATTTCCTTAGATCAGTAATTACTATTGTTATTATTTTCTAAATGATACGTACGAAATTAATTTAAGTTTTCACAGTACAAGAACTGAGTTGTATTTAAGTTTGAGATAGTTTGTGATGTTTTTTCGTATCTAAGTGTTTCTGAAGTTGCCAAGCCCCGCAAAAGTTTGATCACAGTTGTGTCAGTGGTCGTCCCTGTGCCTAAGTGGTGTGCTGCTGTCGCTAAGTGCCGCCATTACAACTCTAATTCACTGCCCTGCCTCCTCACGGCTGGTGGTCCTAAGTTATATTCGAGTTAAGGAAGTTGTCTCATACATTCTGCAGAAGAAACTAAAAAGAGGGTCTGACTCTCTTGTGACCACCTCCTGCGGGATGGTGTATAACATCTATGAGATTAAAGCTAATGCACGCCTCAGTTGTGGCGTTAGCTGCCAAATTCAGTCACGTGTTGAGACCTGAGGGCGTCTTGCAGGGGACAACCAAGAGAAGCAGTGGTGAAAGCCGTACCTGCTGCGACGCTGCAAATGTTTCCGTGGCCTAAGCTCAGTGGGTACAGTGAACTGGACATATGTACAATGAGTGCATTAAATATCCAACATGTTACCGAAAGCTTAATGTACCACAGTTAAATTACGTGAAAATAAGCCAAAATTTAACTTATTTTGTATTTTTGTGAGTCGAATATAAATTTAAATTCATATTACCGTAAAAATAAATTATTAACATTGTATTAACAAAAATGTTGAACTAACATGTAAAAAGTATCCGATACACTTATGAAACTCAATTAGTACTTAGTGAGATGATCTTTATTTGTTATTACCGCTTTTAACTGCTTAAGATAGTTATTGGTATGGTTTGTGAAAGCATCTGCAGGTATTTCAGACTAATCTTTTTGGCACTCTTTTTAAATCCGCTAGATTTCTGGAGTCTCTTTTCTGAACTCTTAGTTTAAATTGCTGCTAGAGGTTTTGTTTGGGATTAAGGTCTATTACCTTCATTTTATTCCGCTGAAACCACGATGTGTCCTTGATAGTATGTTTGGGATCGTTGTCCTGTTGAAACGTCCATCCTCTTGGCAAGTTTAGGTCCATTTCAGACACTAGGAAATTATTGTCAAAAATGTTGCGATACATCACACCATTCGTTGTGCCTTCAATAATATAAAGTTTCTTGTACCTGACGAGGAAAAGCAGCCCATGCGGCCTTCACCAAACTTCACAGTTGGAATGGTATTCTTGGGATCTTATGCGGGGTATTTTTTCCTCCAAACGTGACTTATACTATACTGGCCAAATAACTCAATCTTCGTCTAGTCAGACAATAGGTCAGTGCTTCAAAACTTGGTGGGGTTCTCCAAATTATCAATGGTAAATTTCAGACGATTTTTAACGTGAAGAGTCTTCGACAAAGGTGTCTTTCTTTTTTGTTCGACAATGGAGCCCTTCTTAGCGTTAGTTTCTGACAGTGTTCATGCGAACCTTTGTCTCAGCGGTTTAAAAATCCTAAAGTTCAGATAGAGTCATTCGAGAGTTTTTCATTACTTTGCCGGCAACATTTCAGGCAGTACGATCTGAAATTTTCAGTGGGCACCCAGAACGTGGTAGACTAGCAGTTGACTGACAAGACTTATGCCGATGAATCCAGTCATCAGTGGTTGAAATTGATATTCATAATTTAATCGAAATGTTCTTATTGCCCCAAACTTCATTACAAAGCTCAACAACATGCTCTCTCTTGCGTTTTGGTCGTTCTATAGACTTTGCCATGATATAATTAAGGAATGAAATACTTCGCTCCTTACCCTACAACCATCAAACAATGAATGAGGACATGTGTTGCGCCCGACCGACTTCAGAGTTTCATATAATATTTTTTAGATCTTTCTCTTCATTTGTCTTCCTAGAAATTTGGATGACAGTTTACTTTCGTTTTAAAGTTATCTTTCATTGCTGTGTCGGATACTTCTTGAAATAACAATTATACATTTTTATAAGTAGAATGTGCGTACCTAATTTTTTTCTAATGCGATTTTAAATTTGAATTCGTATGCAAAAATAAACAAGATGTTAAAATTTTATTCGTTTTGCAGTTGTATGAGTATAGTAACCGAAACTGTTGGTAATACTTTGGATATTTATTGTACCCACTGTACATTTGGTCTTAATTCAAACACTACGATTGTAAAGCCAGTCTGAAGTCTGTCCCAATGCAGCCCCTCACTTACGGGTCTGTTCACAATGCAGCCTCTCACTTACGGGTCTGTTCACAATGCAGCCCCTCACTTACGGGTCTGTTCACAGTGCAGCCCCTCACTTACGGGTCTGTTCACAATGCAGCCCCTCACTTGCAGTCATTCTGCCATAAGGTGGATCATTTTTAAAAATATTACAAAAAGACGGTATTTGTATGAAGTAAATTTTATTTCATTAAAGTAAGACGAATATCCTCGATATTTTTTTTAGTTTCTATTTGTTATTTTTTACAAAGAATATATGGTTTGGGATAAAGCTAATTATTGGCAGCTTGTCGTGGATCATAAAATTAGGAAAAAGTTTCATAGAACTCTGATTTACGAACAAATGATTATGAAGACTTAAAAATCTACCGACATAAAATCTGCTCTTTTAATTGTTTAACATTGAATTAAAATTGTAGTATTGTTGTAATGAAGATATTACGCAATATTACTTAGTGACTACGTCTCTGACCGTGTTCTGTCGCCGCCACTGTTTCACCACCTGTCACACTTCACTATTACATTTAATGAACTTTCCTTTAGTTGCACCATCCGTCTAATACGAGAAGAATAACTGAATGAGAGGTATTTCTTTATAGAATATCTCAGATGTATGCTGCTCGGATGTTAATATGTAAACCATGGGTATACGCTTGAAATGCATTAAATGCAATATTCTTACGTACAATCGAATATCAACTTGATATTCTGAGCAGGTATTTGGTGAAGTTTAATCACGGGCAGCTTCCGAAAAACGCTTTTCATGTCCATACCAACAGACATGGCGACTCCGAAACTATAGTGGCCCGACTTGACGGGTGGTAATGTCGGCGGATATGTCTCAAAACTGGTAATTTTTAATGGGGGTAGACTAGACGTAACACTTTAGGCTTAGAGACGCGAGTGGAGAGCGATTGGCTTGAGTTTGCAATACGACTGCCACAGCAGCCCAGTTGAGGCTGCTGTTTGAGATTATAAGGGGGTGTAGGATGCAAAGCGGTGACCAAACTTTAAGAAATATGTCGAGTATTTTGAGGCGTAAAATGTAGCGTTACATATTTTTAAAAACTGAAGCATAAATATTCAAAAAATTTCAACTTTTATTTCAATTATTGACAATAGATATATTTCAGGCTTTACTATTGAAATAATTTTCGCACCTGTTCATGTTAGTAAGCATAAACTCGAAAAGAATGAAAGGAAAGAGTAAAGTGATCAATGAGTTTCTGTAAAATACGCCTGATTATACATAATATTAGATGCTGTTTATTGATTCCTGCGCCGTTTTGACTTTTTTTAATTATGCACATGAAGTATCCTTGAAGAGGAAGAATTACTCTGTATAAAGAAGTTCATCATCTCTAAATGTCATGATCTATTGTATTGCCTATTGCAAAATCAACCTACTCGCTCTTCGCTTACTGAGTACCTAGACTGCTAAGTAATGCTTCTTAACATTCTTTCCTCAAATGGCACCCAAACTGCGGGACTGACACTAACCATAACTGAGGCAACGGCACCTTCCAGTCAAGTGTATCCCTATGATTCCATGCCAAAGATCAGCTTTATGGAAGTCATTTTCAGAGCTGAACTTGACGTCGCGAGCCAACTCCAGATCGTTACCTAAACTTGGGTCGCGGTGCTCCTGCTTGATGTATACACGTTACGAGCTAAGTTTTGATCTAAACCTTCGAGTTCTTGTGAGTCATGTTCCGAGTGATCAGCTTAACTCTCTTGTGAATTATGACCTAAAGTATATGTTCATCCACCAGCGCGTTATGGTGGCCACCTGAACATAAACCTCAACCTGCTGATGGGGGAGTTGAAGATTAAGAAGCACTTACCTAGAGTTACGCACGCGCTGAATCACGTCCACTGCTGAGCTTCTTTCCAGTGTTAGCCCCGCATCTCATGTAGGCCTAGCTCACTGCTGACAAATTAGCTGTAAGCCTAGTTTCCAAAAAACCAACTGTGAAAAAATTGTAATGAATATGTTTTGTTTCTTTAGTTGTATTTTGTCGGTGAACTATCGCTTTGCGTGTCATATGTAGTGTATAGAATTTTTCAACAATTTTTTTCTGTATAAGTGTTTGTAGTCAATTGTGAAAACATATAAATATTACTTTAAAAATCTCCTTTTTTTAGCCTTTTGAAAACAGCTCCTTAAGATTTGAAATTTTTTCAATCTGTTATTGATTACTGAAGTGCAAAATTTTATTGAATTTGACTTGACAAGTTTCAAGAACAGATAGAAAATAAGCACCATAGTTACCTGTTCCATCCACGCGAAACTGTCCTCTCATCCTGTGTGTGATTAATTGTTTGAAACAAGTGTAGCCTTCCTTGGTACTGGAGTGATGAGTGCAGTCTTCCTTGGTACTGGAGTGATGAGTGCAGTCTTCCCTGGTACTGGAGTGATGAGTGCAGCCTTCCTGGTACTGGAGTGATGAGTGCAGCCTTCCCTGGTACTGGAGTGATGAGTGCAGTCTTCCCTGGTACTGGAGTGATGAGTGCAGCC
>VCRD01000973.1:84689-137304 GCA_006783055.1 Trinorchestia longiramus | reverse complement strand
CAAGATTGGAGCTTGTTTTAGCTGATGCTACCGTTCGGGAAACTGCTGCCACTTCTTGCGAGAGCACTTCAACGACAATTGAGGATGAACTTGAAACAAAAACTTCAAGCCTAACACTATTGCTAATATTCAGAAGCTTTGAGCTTTTAAACGTAATAACTCACTCTCAAAATCAGTTTGACGCCGCAATTGACCATATGTCGGTCTCCTTAACTAAAGAAGACCGAATTCGCAGTACAGAAAATTCGGCAAATCGATTGAATATACATACAGAACACCAACAAGGAAATACATCACAAAATTCGGCCATCTGCATTCTTCCTGACGCGGAATTAGACGTTCCTCTACGACGCGTTGAAGTAATGAAGAGTTCGACTATAACGCGTTCTTGTACATACAAACTACGATCACATAACGCACCCAACACTAAACTACACCAGGGAAACCAGCAGCGTACAAGACAAAACGGCAAAACTTACAGCACCTCTGCAGCAGTCATCTCTGGCGTGGCAAGGAACACTTGCAGAGCCACATATATAACTCTCAAAACAAAAAACAAAAACCGTGCTAAAAAGTATATTTCCAATGAAGTTGGTACAAAAGAAATGTAACAGCATTGGTTTTTGAAGTGCCTTATTACAAAATTCTTCATAGGTACGTATTCTATGCATAGTAGATAATACGAGTATAACAGCGGTACCTACGGGTATACTAGTACGTAACTTTCACATCACGCAATGAACATTTTATATACAGTGGGTTTCAAAAGTATTTGTATATCATTATTTCTTGTATATCAAGAAATAATGGCTGTATCAAAGTGAAACTTTGTATGTACATTCTAATTGACGTTATCAATCAATACACGGAAGGAAATTGAAAAACATTCTTACCCAAAAATTTTAATAACAATTTCATGAAATCAGACCTGCGAAAGTATTTGGTACAGCATACAATTATCATGATTGACGAGAATTTAACGTCCATGTTCTTTCATTTTGCTATGACTTTATATTTTGACCAATCACAGCATTGTACGATTGTTTACTGTTCATTGTTGACTGACGTGATAGCGTGTGGCAGTGCTAAACTTTAAAAATTATGAAAACTAAAGAATTGTCAGATGCTGTCCGAAAAGTGATCATTGAGCGCCACAAAAAAGGCATCAGATACTGTAGGATAGCTCAAGATCTTAACTTGGTTCTAAGCACCCTTGGAGCTATTGTTAGAAAGTGGAAAAGTTGTGACACTACAGCGAACATCCTACGAAGCGGTCGATCACGCAAACTGATCGAGACTGCTTCACGATCTATAGCCCAAAGTGTCATGAAAAATCTCTTTTTGACTCGTGGCAAAATTCAAAATGACCTGAAGAAAGTCGGAATGGAATTAAGTAAGGATACAATTAAGAGATCAATACGCCGTACAGGACTAAATTCGAGGTCACGAAGAAAGACTCCGTAATTGAAACGTTTGCATGGGAAAACTCGAATTAAATTTGCGAAAAAATATGAAAATGACCAGAGGACTCCTGAAAAAAGCAATATGGTTAGATGAAAAAAT
The DNA here is from genome assembly GCA_006783055.1 of Trinorchestia longiramus. Taxonomy (NCBI): domain Eukaryota; kingdom Metazoa; phylum Arthropoda; class Malacostraca; order Amphipoda; family Talitridae; genus Trinorchestia; species Trinorchestia longiramus. The sequence continues at coordinate 135,741 of VCRD01000973.1, read as the reverse complement.
AAAACTATTTGGAAGGAATATGCGTACCCTGTATGGAGGAATAAAGGTACTGAATACGAGCCACAGAACACTATTGTAAACCTACAGGCAAATATGGTGGTCGAAGTGTAATAATTTGGGGTTGTTTTTCGTATAATGAGGTCGGATAAATAATTGAGGGACCAATTAATTCATCAAATTATACAGACGTTTTGTCCAAACATCTTTTGAAAAGTACATAATCGCTGCAACATGGCCTTGATTTTAGATTTCAACAGGGCATGACCCAAAACACATCGCCAAAAAAAACACAAAAATGGTTCAGGGATAACAACATTAATGTCTTTTAATGGTCAAGTCGGTTTTCATATCTGAATCCTACAGAAATCTGTGGAAACAATGAAGTTTCAGATGCATGCAACAAATCCTAAAAATATCGAAGAATTGAAGATGTGTAAAGAAGAATGGATTAAAATTCAACCAATTTCATGCAAAAAGCCTGTTGACGGTTACAGAACAGTGAAGGCTGTTTTGGAAAATAAGGCTATGTAACCATGGATTAAAATCGATGTACGAAATACTTTTACACGGGTTGATTTCATAACATTATTGATAAAATTTTTTGGAAACAATGTTTTTCAATTTCCTTACGTTTATTGATTGATAATATTCATTAGAATGTACATACAAAATTTCATTTGAAATCAACCATTATTTCTTGAGAAAAATAAGAAACATGATGTACCAAATACTTCTGCAACCCACCGTATGTACATGATGAAATAAATGAAACTTCAATTGTTCAAAAATATGCTACACAAGAACTATAATGGACACCAAGTTCTAGTAAATTGTGAATGAAAGAATACTAGGGTTCTTTTTACTAGAAGGCAATTTATTCCAAATGTAGACTCTTTAGGCACATCTTAGAATTACAAATTACAAGGCACATCTTGCATTGCAACAGAGCGTAAATTTTCGAAGAATTTACATACAGCACAATGTTATAGTTTGAGGTCCTAGTAGTAAGGCTAAACTCTTGAATTTGAAAATATAAGTCTCAGTGACATTCTAAGATGTACTTTTTAATTTACTGGTCGTCCGCTTAGTGCTGAGGCTGATCATTCATGAAATTTAATTTTTATTACAGATAACAGAACGCTTCATTTGATAAAATTAGAATGAAAATTTAAAATATGTCATAAATAATCAATGATTTAGATCTCGATATGATTAGAGCTTTAGTAGATCGAAGTTGTGAGGTTTCACATTTACTTATTGTGAATGTTAAATTTCGGCAGCTTATCTCATTATCATCAAATCTCATTGTCTTATCTCAGCAGCCTGAAGACAATGATACGGTGAGATTGAATAAAAACTTACTATCACTACCACACCAAACACAGCAATGAAAGGAATGCAACAGATATGGACCCACCTAAGGATGAAGCATATTTCAGAGATCAATCGCGAGCAAGGAAATAACAAAAATTAATCACCCAAGGCACTCGATCAACAAAACGAACGTAGTACACATGAGCATACCGAAATTGACAAAACAGACAAAAATATAGGACAACTATAGATATTGGTTGGCAACATACAAAATATCCTACCGAAAATGCGGGAAATACAAGCCATTGCTTCAATTTTGTCGTACGACATCATAGCTGTCAATGAAACCTGGTTAGACCTAATGGAAGATATTTCCCAGTGGAAGTCTCATTGAAAGGATACGCTTACCACTATATCGACAAACCTTCGCGCAGTAATAGAGGTGGTGGTTCTATTATGTATATCAAAGAAAAGCTGCATCCACAAATCAAAACGAAACGAGTAACAGAAAAAAGGGAAATACTACATCTCACCATCCAACTGCATGCAAGACAAACTATCAAAATTGTACTCATGTGCAGTAACCCAACCTGTACAGCAATTGACGATGGTGAATTCTATGATTGCCTTGATAATATCCTCAGTACTCCTCACTAAACACTAATCATGGGAGACTACAATCTACCCTACATAAATTGGACTACTCGTCAAAATCGTGCTCTTAGATCTAAGCTTATTGATCTGATAAACTCAAATTGCCTACAGCAGCATGTCAACAAACCGACAAGACAAAACAATTTTCTTGACCTCGTCATGACGACCCCGGACCTCAGAATAATTGGATTAGAAGTTACGGACAAAATCGATGATCCCATAGGATAGAGTCCGATAGACTTTGTGCTCAAAATTCACGACCCTAATACAAGGACTCAACAAAACATCGTCCTCGACTACAAACTGACTAACTTCGAACTAATGAAAGAAGACCTCGACAGCATTGACTACGAAGTATGTACTGACGAAGAATAAAAACACCGAGGACTGCTACATGATACTTAAAAAAGAAATTGCAACCGCCACAGAGCACTATATTCCAACAAAACGAATGAGGCCAAATAATAACCCTCCTTTGTTTCCATAAGAAATTTAACCGCTCATAAATGTCAAACAACAGTCATACAGAAGACTGAAACGATACCAAACAGAGCCCTATCGTCAAAAACATTTCCGCACCCGCAGGGCTGTTAAGCGAAAGATAAAATCTAAGAAGCGAAACATAGAAATTGCAGCTGGAGCACAAGCCAAAACTAATCCGAAGAGCTGCTACAAATATGTAAATCACAGGCGACTCAAAAGAGACACTATTGGATCAATTTCGAGGGCTCAACCCAAACGGACAACAAAAGCAAAGCCAGAATTTTTAATACATACTTCACTTCAGCATTCACTCACGATGATTTAACTGAAATCTTTTAACCTCATGCTTTAAATCCTCAGGATGTCCTGACCGATGGCGTATTTACAGTCGAAGAGGCAGAAAAACAACTCAACATTTTAAACCTGTGTAAGTCTACCGGACCCCACGGCCTTGCTCCCCGGATACTCAAAGAAAGACCCGAAATAATTAGCGAACCCTTGGCAAACATCTTCACTCGATTGCTTGAGATTGGAATTATTCAGGAAGATGGGAAGCAGGCAAATGTCACTCCTATCTTCAAAAAGGGGAACAAACAAGCACCTGATAACTATCGTCCCATTAGTCAAACATCTTTCATCAATCAAACAATAGAAAGAATACTCAAAGTCCGCAGAACAAAACACTTTCAAGCCCAAACCCTGATCACGATTCATGGAAAAACGTATCTGCCTCACAAACCTCTTCGACTTCTTTGGAGAAGTCAACCGCATATACGACTGTACAAACGCCGTAGACCTTGGATTTCTCGACTTTCGTAAAGCCTTCGCCAAAGTTTCCCACGAAAGGCTCATGACCAAAATGAAAACGCATGGGGGACAAGACAACTACTCGCGATGGATACGAAACTGGTTCACTGGTCGCACTCAGCGAGTGATGATTCACGATCAAGCCAGTGATTCGATGCACGTAACATCAGTCCCCCAACGGGAGGGGGGTTTACGCCCCCTCCCCTTCATCATTTACATCAACGACCTTGATATCGGAATTATCAGTAAAATCAGCAAATTCGCCGATGACATGAAACTCTGTCTCAAAGCGTTCATCGATAGAAACAAAGTAATAATACTCAACCGTTTTCTATATTGGACCGAAACCTGGTAAAAAAGCTTCAATATTGATAAATGTTCAGTAATGCACGTTAGTGTAAATAACTGACATTTTGAGCACATGATGAATAATATACCCATTAAAGCAGTGCAAAATCCAAGAGATCTAGGTATCATTGTCACTGAAAATTTCAAACATGACTAACAAGTGCAAAAAAGTGTCAGAAACGTGAGCTCGATTCTTGGTTTCATTGCACATAACTGACTACAAGTCAAAGAACATAATATTAACGCTCTATAAAGCGCTAGTCCGACCACATTTGGAATATGCAATGCAAGTCTGGTCTCTTACCTTACGAAGAGATCTTAATAAAATAAAATAAAAACAACGTAAAGCAAAGATACAAAAAATATTAATAAAATGATTTCTGAACTTTGCAATTTCAGTTACGAAAGACGTCTTCAACAGCTGGAATTTATCCCGCTAGAACAAAAATGACTGCTAGGGTAACTCATTGATACCTATAAGTATCCCAACGGCCTTGACGATGTTACCCTGGAAGGGCTTTTCACACAATATGATAACGTCGGAACCAGAAAAAACGGCCAAAATTTTATAATGAGAAACTTCAAGACATCCCAATCTATGAACTTCTTTTCCGTCAAAATTGCCAGAACTTGGAACCAACTGCCCGAAAACATTGTTTCTGCTGGCACTGTGAACACATTCAAAAACCGTCTCGACAAATATTGGATTACGAACTGCCCCAGTATTATAATATATGATACTATCATAATTCTATGTCCCTAAGTCCAGGGGCCAGTAAATGACTGTGATACATGTGCGTGACTGAAATGCCTGTGCGTGAGTGAAGTGCATGTACGTGACTGAATTGGCCCGTGTGATTGGGGTATATGCGCGTGATGGATGTCTTTACTTTAGACGTGATGGGACTTGGGTAGGAAGCCAGAAATGAGCCAAACGGCTCGTTTCTATTGCCTTATTTTATTCCATTCTATTCTATTTGTAATACCACAAGCCATATTTACGTGTATCAAGAGTCATCTAACCATTATGTACGTAGAGTCATGAAATTATTGTGTACCTACAGGCATATTATTATTGTGCAATGGGAGTCAAGTAATTATTACGTAAAAATTGATGACTGAGAGTACGACTGTTGCCTCTGCTCCTCCCATTCTTTTTCACTCCTGTGACTTAGCTGTGTATGACTAAGGTGTGTTTACGTGGCTGAAATGTTAGTGCGTGATGAAAGTGTATGTACGTGATTGCCATTTTAATTTTAGACGGCATAGGACTTGGGTAGCAGCCTAAGAATGAACCAAACGGCTCGTGTCTGCTGCCATATTCTATTCTATTCTTTTTTCTAAGTGAAGCGCAGACATGTTTGATGAACAATATAATTATTTTATGAGAAAATTTGGTTTGTGTCATTTGTGATTCACGGTGCATTTAACGCTCAAATGATTGTAGTCACTCTGCTAGGCAATCGACCTGTAAAGTAATTGGTGAACTAAGGGTGTGAAATGAAATATATTTTTATAACTAGCGTTTTGACAAAGCTGTGAATAGGCCTAGGATCTAGGGGAATGTGTAAAATAATATTTCCAGCTCTTCTGTTTCCCCTCACTCAAACAATACTATTGGCAAATTTCTTAGATTCACAGTTAATAAATTCATATTCAGATCTCATGTCAAACAAAGAACACAATTACAAACAGTTCTTGGTTTTAATTAACTGCTGCGAATAAACTAACCTTATTACCAAAAAAGTATACCATACATATGAGCCCAAATCTCATTCACTAAGCACTCAATCTCGATACCTACAACCCCATCCTAAACTTTTCTTAAATGCTTGTAAGACTGGGCGCCGAATTGAATCACAATATCGATTGGCATGACATCAGCCAATTATCACACTACTGTACACACGAAGGGCATTGAGAGGTGGGCGGAAAACAATGCTTTCCACCCAACCCTCAAGAGTTCTGGGTGTATGTTTTCAAAACATACACCCACAACTGTTTCATCTCGTGTTCTTACTATACATGCTCCACAAACTACACGTAAATTTGAAAGAGAACCAAATTTTCTACGAAAGACAAACCTATTAAATACGCTTCAGAGGTTGAGGATTTATGATTCGCACCTTAAAATGAATGGTAAAAACGATCTCCACCATTGATGCCACAAGAAGAGAGCTCATAAAAAGGTCAATGCCAACTCATGCACTCATTGGCTACTCACCCACCTCCATCCGTCCGATCGAAAATCGCTGAGACCCCCTGACCGAACATGTGATGATGGCAGGCTCCATTACCCCAAACACCCCTTTCTCTACCCTTTACATACAACGAAGATTTTTCGTTACTTGGAGGCCCAGAGAGTTTTCCTCTCTAATTCTGCTTTCCCATTTCGATGATTGAAATTCAAAGATGAAGATGACATTAACTATCACTTTTTTAGATAACTGTGGCTAAGTTTTATCTTGCAATATTATTGTTGCAGGCCATACTGGTGAAATCAGGTATTGAGTCGACGCGTGCTACTATAGAGTGCTTGGCATCGACAACCGTCAAGCTGGTAATTTTGGATTATTATCTGAACTACTGTAAACATAGAAAAATTGTGTGGCCTAACGTTAGAGGATAATTTCTTCATTATATTATTTAGCTATTTACCTTCGTTCCTGTGATGTTCTCTACTATTTTCATTCGGGAAATTTGCGTTTCTAACACTCATAAATATTGTATTCATACTAAATTTAAAAAAGAACTGTAAATGCGTGTTTGCAATGCAATTTAGGAGTGTAAACAAAGATTGTCCATTCTCTCTGCGCGCTGCAAGTGATTATGTATTGAAATTATGACTATGTATTGAACGCTAAATTTATTTGCTTTCAAGAGGGCATTTTCTCTCTTTGTCTTTTTTGGTGCATGAATACGAAATGTAAGAAGTTTACTTTGTCATTTCGTAGTAGTTTCTGCATGAATAGACCAACTTACATACATTTGTTATTTCTAAAAATAGGTACATTTCTACTACGCATATTAGTGTGTTTTAAGCTTTTGCAGCAGCTTAGAAGGTCTCCATCGAAACGATTTTTTATTCATTTAACAGCAACTAAATTGAGTGCGCTACAGGTTAGTTCTTTTGGGATTGAATTGTCGTTGTTTTCTGTGCTGAATTTTGCTACAAATTATCGAAAAGATTAGATAACTGAGAGATGATTTTGCTACGGCCAACGTTTGTACCCTGAGTTTGACTGTTTTAGCTAATTCCCATTCTTACATTGGCAGAGCTGTCGTTGCCAAGGGGTAGTTCCCTTAAGACCCGCCCGAGCAAACCCTAAATAGCTCTTGGCTCACCTCGCTGATCCTGTGCCAGTTGAGGTGCTCTGAGGGACCCACGTGACAGCTGTTCGTCAGTTGTTCAGCCATCATCTCGGCGCCAGCAAGCTTCCTGAAATCCACCATAAATACTGGAGTATAAAACGAATTCCACTATTCCACTATATAATATAGAGCGCTCATTTCTATTTCCCTCCTAATATCCCCTCCGTTTCACCTCTTTACTTAGGCACACCCTGTGCCAAACTCTCTCTCAAATCTTTTCTATTGGTACCGACCGACCGACCGACTATATAATAATACACAGTTTGTTGCTTGCTTGGTCTGTCTCTCTGTCACGCTCTTAAGGATTTAGATAGTAGAGAATTCGGTAGGGTATACATATACTGTGAGTATTGTAGTCTGGATACCAAAGGCACATCAATGCCTCACCAAAGGCATTTAATGGGAAAACCAACTCGTAAAGCTTGCTACTGCTGGCAAATCAAACTAAAAAATCAATAAATAACACTTGAATTTTCACATGTGGGTGTACTAGTCTACCTATACCGTGGGGAGCAAAATACAACACGTTGATTGAATCACCAGATTGCACATTTATAGACCACTTTAAATGACGAAAATTGGACTATATATAAACAATAGTATAAAAAGGTTAATAATATATCTAAAACTCACAAATATTTAATAGAAAAAATATATAGGAACATGTATAATAAATACGTGAACAAAAGTTTACAATTATAATCGATATTATACATGAAAATTATTGTAGGATTATTCCAAATGTTCTAATACATTTTATTATTTGGCAACCGAACTTTTGTCAGCATTTATCTCCAATAACGGGTCAATGGTACAGCAGCTCTCGTTCTGAGAGGTCGTAAACATGGGTAAGAATAAGGACATCAGCCAAGATCTTTGCGAACGTATTGTGGAGCTCCATAATGAACCATAATACGTATGTGGAAATGCCGGAATAAGACTCTCAGCAAGCCTCGAACTGGCCGTCGACGAAGATTAAGGATTGTGCTGCTCGAAAATTGGTCCGAACAGTAGTGCAGAGGCCTCAAACTACTCGTGAAAAATTTGAAGATGATCTCAAGGTATCTGGGATCGAAGCCAGCAAACACACGATCAGCAGGGCACTACGCCGTGAAGGTCTTCGCTCCCGCACCCCTCGTCGGACATCTCTGCTCCAGAAACGTCACGTCAAGGCCAGGCTGAAGTATGCCAACGACCATTTGAACAAGCCAGCAGCGTTTTGGAATTCAGTATTGTGGTCAGATGAAACCGAAATCGAACTATTTGGAAGAAACAGCACAAACCATGTTTGGAGGCAACAAAACGAAGAGTATAAACCAAAGTGCACCATACCCACTGTCAAGTTTGGAGGTGGCTCAATCATGGTGTGGGGATGTTTCAGCTCATCAGGGGTAGGTAAACTTCACATCATTGAAGGAACAATGAATGGCCGGAAATATTGTGAAATATTGGAAGAGCAACTTCTACCTTCAGCTCGTTCGTTAAAATTGAAACGTGGATGGAAATTCTAATAAGACAACGAACCAAAGCATACTGGGAACGAAACCAGGGAATGGTTGAGGGTGAAGAAGATAAACATTTTAGCATGACCAAGTCAATTCCCGGACATGAATCCGATCGAAAACTTGTGGAGGGAATTAAAATTGAAGATTCAGAAGAGAGGTCCCAATAACATCACTGAACTCAAAGAAATTTGCATTGAAGAATGGAATAAGATTACGCCCGAAACTTGTAAAAGGCTGGTAGTGAACTACTATAAACGTCTCGAAGCCATAATTAATAATAAGGGCTTTGCAGCGAAATATTAATGTATGTATATCTTGAAATGTGTTGCAAACGTTTGTTCACGTATTTATCATACATGTTCCTATATATTTTTTCCATTAAATATTTCTGGGTTTTAGATACATTATTATCCTTTTTATACTATTGTTTATATATAGTCCAATTTTCGTAATTGTACGTGGTCTATAAATGTGCAATCTGGCGATTTAATCAGAGTGTTGTATTATTTTGCCCCCACTGTAAATGTAATAGACTATGTATCTCCATCTCTCTCTCACTCTCTCTTTCTATCTGTGTGTGTCCGTCCCATTACTTTCTATTTATTACTGAAGAAAAATTATTGAACTGATATCAGAACGGGTATGCATGAGTGTATTATAAGCATTGTATTGTGGATACCAAAGGTGCCGGATCACTATAAAAATTCATTTTTTTCTGTTATCAGCTTATATTTCTTACAAGGCCATGTTATCGGTTGATAAGATACAGAATGGAATTTCTGTATATTTTGATGAAAAATATTAACGATTAAAACTGAAAAATGTATTTTATTTCATAGATCCTTAATTTTATCCCTTTAAACCAAGGAATTTCAACGGATACTATCTGGACCATGTTATCGGTAGATAAGATGCAGAGAAGAAGTTTTGAAAGAAATTAATGGAAAGTATTCATCTTTATAATGATTTCAAATTAGTCAAATCTAAATTGTGGAATTTCCACGGGGACTGTCTAGTATGTAAAAAAGAGTATTAATTTTTTATAAAACCGGTTAGTCATTTATTCATAGTTTTTAAATCATCGATTGATATACGGGGTGTTCACAAAAAAATGTATCCACTGACCGATGTATGTATATATGAAACCGGAACCATATAACAGTGTTTAACTGTTATAAGTTGTATTTTAACAGTATAAAAGCTGGAGAATTGAATCAGAATTAAACTGTTCTATTTATCCGGTATCATATATACATATATCGGTCAGTGGATACATTTTTTGTGGACACCCTGTACAACTAGAGACAAAATTATTAATTTACATACCAGCGTTCATTAATTTTAGCAATTTCTTACAGTTTAATACCCAGATCATTCCAAACTCTTTATAGGTTATTGAGTACTTGTGAAGTAATTTAAAACTCTGTTTTTGGAACAGCATTTTGATTAAACATCTTAAGCAGTAGAATTGTTAAAAAATTTAACGGATGAAAATATTCGTGTAGTTAGAACACAGCAACATAATTCCACTCTATGTATAATAATACGCTGTTTGTGGTTCGCTTACTTGCTTGCTTGATTTGTCTCTCTGTCATGCTCTTAAGGATTTAGATGGGAAAAAATTCGATAGGATATATGATATATGTATCGTAAGCATTGTACTTCCATTGTGGATACCAAAAGTACGTTCTTCAATGTGGAAACCTTCGCAAAGCCTGCGTCTACTGGCAAATGAAACGAAAAAAATGAAGAAAAAGCACGTGAATTTTTTCACGTGCGGATCTACTAGTTCTATTATATAATAATACACAGTTTATTGCTTGCTTGGTCCGTCTCTCTGTCACACTCCTAAGGATTTAGGTAGGAGAATATTCGGTAGGGTATACATGTATTTTAAGCATTATATTGTGGATACCAAGGGGACATTCTTCAATGTGAAAACTTCTGCGCAAAGCCTGCGTCCACTGGCAAACCAAACGAAAATATTCAGTAAAAAACACGCGAATTTTTACGTGTGTCTACTAGTTATACAATACTTGTCACATAAAATAAAAATGCGATTTGATAATTGCGTGACACCTTTAAACGACAATTTTTTATTGTACGAATATTTTCCCCAATTTTTTTGTGGTGATCTTGTTTACTTTGTTAAACTAAGTCAGCAGTTCTGAAAACTGAGTTTCAAATACCCTTGCATGTGTTAAAGAATGTACTTGAGAGTTTGCATCGAACATGCATTAAATTTTAAAAAATGGCTGAGAGTGCTGAACATAGATGGGTGCATGAATATATATGATGCCTTTTTTGTCTTTTCAGACGGTTTTACTACAACAAGCTAAAACAAAACACAGAACAGTACAACCCACACTAACAAGACAACTGAAGGGTGGATAGCACTAGTGGACTACTTGCATTTTTTCCCATGGTAAATATAATATATTTTCCACGGGAAAAAATGCAAGTAGTCCACTCCCGTGCTGTCGCTAACACAGCGCTGACAGAGGCGATTACGATCCAGTAGTTTACTATATGAAGGGTGGACAGCACTAGTGGACTACTTGCATTTTTTCCCGTGGGAAAAAATGCAAGTAGTCCACTAGTGCTGTCCACCCTTCAACTACCAACTCCAATAACCGCACACAAAGAACTATATACTAAATAAACAAAAAAATAACTCAACTTCATTTCACAGTATAAATTCACAGTACAAGGAATCGGATTTTCAAATCTTAAATCTATTTTACGGCTAGTGCTGACATTGTTGTTAATCTTAATATCACCATAGTAAATGAATACAGCAGTGCAAACGAATATTCTCTAACAATACAAGGAACAAAAATACATTCATTTATCAATGAATAAGTTTGTCTCTAACTGTACGTAGAAGATATTTATATAACTGAAATAAAAAGGGCAAGGACAATCGCTTTTAACTGCATCATTTTATAGATTAGAAATGAAACGAAGGACTTAAAAATATACATATATGTATTTTTAACGTTTCAACCTTCTACGTCGTTTTCAAGAATCTGGAAGAAAAATAAAAAACATTAGTGAATCATGAACTAGACGAGAAAACATTCTTAGTACATGAAACACTAAAAAACAAGAAAATCAAAGTAAAAACCTAAATTAACAGCAAGGAGTAGGCAGATTTTGTATAATTTAAAACTGGGTTGTCCCTTAAAATGAATAACAATTCTGATATAGGTAGATCTAAACAACTAGACTCTGGCGATTACTTTAAAATCTTCTAATTTAACAGGGAGGTTGCACTTCTGTGCATGAGTGCGTACAACAGAGTGAGTAGGGTTAATAAGGGATCGCTTAGTAAAGAAACTTTTTCCAGCTCTGCCTCACGAACACCGAGTACCCACTAACTCAGTCGCACCGTGAGTGCAACTATGTGTGTAAATAACTGGCCAGAGCATTCTTATAGGAAACTTATCTTTGTAACTGAAAATTGAATTCGTATTATATTTATTTACCAGAACAATTTTGAAAGATATTTATGGAAGGGAAGTATTTAGATGAAAAGGGCAGTAATTTTTGTTCAAGTTTTTCCGACTAGGGTCCGAAAAAAGGTAATGCGGCATAGAAATCTTTTTTTAGGAACCGTAATTATAGGAGGACAGGTAATATAATTTTGATAAATGAAATTTCCAATAAAAGTCCTGATGAAAACCCCTTAGCACAAAAATTCGTTTTTAAACATTCCAATTCGTCACACAAAGTACAAAAATTGGAACAAACACTATAGGCTCTGCATAACAAGGTTCTAATACTTCTTTGTTTTATAAAGAAACACACTCAGAGCAACTACTAGCCCTCCCTGAATAGGCAACAAGCCTCAAAGTCTTATTCTACGATGAGGTAGAAAGGACATACAACTACGAGAGTATCGAAGCCTTAAGAAAAAAACTTAATTGAAATAACATATGATTCCATGAACTAACGGGCTACCGATAATTTTCAATAAAAATCTTCAAATCAAGCCCTGGATCTAAGTTCGAAATGTAGCAGATTGTCTATTTTATTGATGATAATCTGTAGCGAAATTGTAGTAAGAAATGTTAATAAATTTCTACGGCCTTCAGGTAATTCAAGCCCGATCTAGGTAACTGAATGCAGATAATTCCTCTGCATATCTATTCGACTTAATTCTTAGAAATAATCATTGTACTTCATTAACTGAATTGTTCAGCTCTGAACTACACAAATAGAAGATAAATTTTAGGAGTGGAAACTACATCAAAGTTAACTGCTCTTCACTTTCACACATGATTTGTAGCAGGTTTCTGACTGTGCTAGGTAAAAATCTGATTTTACATTCTTCATGTTTATCTTCTTCTGTGGTGTCAGTATAAACTCGTACTTTTATCGTTATTCTCGATGGATAGTTTTTTCTTCATACATGAAGATGCCAGCATGATGTCTTATATTTGAGACATTCTCTTTGACATAATCTTCATCATGAGATTGTATACTAACAATAGAACTGTATTTCCTCTTTTCCTGGGACCTTAGTAGTAAATATATAAGTGAAATAATTTTTTTTAAATGTTCATTTGAATGATGTGCATTAGATTTTACACGTGGGATGGAACTTCGCATAATAGTTTTGAAGATTCCGTGTTACACATCGTTTATAATGTTCAAGACATAGGCAATTACAATAAAGCTGTATTGATAGCTTAATACGAAGGAATTGCTAGTTATTGGTCATGGGTGAAATATTTATAATTACCAGTGACTACATACCTGGGTAATTTAGCTCTATTGTCTGGGATACTTGACATATACTCTACATTGCTACAACTCTACTTCTAAGGAGCCTATTGATACAAACTAAATGCGACTATAAGATACCCAGACAAGATTGATTTTCCAATAATTTTTTAATGTCTGTTATAATAGCAGTGACTAAGCTGTCAATTTTTGGTGACTGCGAATTAACAAAACCTATTCATGCTGTGCTGCTTTATGTATAAGCAGGAAGACCCTGAGGGTGCGCGACGATATTCCAGAGGTTGTGAGAAAAGTCCAGGTAAATAATTGGATATTGGCTGTATGTTGGCATTTATATTTTTTTTTGCAATGGACTAACTTTGTTTTCATCTTAGATTTAAGTATCTTTATTTAGGGGCTGTCACATACATGGCTGAAAAGATCCAATCCACGAATTATAGTCAACTCATTGCACTGGTTAGGTATGTTCATGATAGTAAAATAAAAGAGGACTTCCTTTTCTGTGAAGAGCTGAAAACAACCACAAAAGTAAAACATACATTTCAGCTTGTGAAAAACTTCCTTACAAAACTTAAATTAGGTATTCAAATTATTTTTTCTATATGCACTGATGTCGCTCCTACTATGCTGGGAAATAAATCAGTTTTTTTGCTCTGATGAAACAGGAAATTCCACACTTACAAGGTACTCTCTGTTTCCTTCAACGTCATGTTTTGGCATCGAAAACCTTGCCTCCACTATTGAAGAAAGTCCTTGATATTTTTGTGAAGACTATCAATTGGATTAGAAGCCGTGCTCTAAATCACCGCCTTTTCCAGTTACTTTGTGAAAATCTTAGAAGTAAATATTTAATTTTAGTCTTCCATAATGAAGTCTGCTGGCTCTCACGAGGGAGAGTTTTAACGTGCTTCTTCAACCTTCGAGAAGAAATCAAAGTATATCTGGAGGAAAGTCACTTTGATCTTCATGAAGAGATTATCTTCATGGGACGCACACACGCAGATGCATAGAGAGAGATGGAGATACATAGTCTATTATATTAGTAGATGATACTAGTACACCCACACTTGAAAATTTACGTGTTCTACTGAATTTTTTCTTTTTAGTTGCTAGTGAACGCGAGTTTTGAGAAAGAGTTTCCACATTGAAGGATGTGCCTTTGGTATCCACGATATAATGCTTACAATAAGTACATGTATGCCCTGCCGAATTTCCTTCTATCTAAATCCTTAGGAGCGTGACAGAGAGACGGACCAACCAAGCAAGCAAGTTACAAACTGAATATTCCACTATATAATAACTAGACAGTTCCCGTGGAAATTCCACGACTTAAAAGTTATAAAATTATGGATTTTCGATTCATAATTGAGTTATAAGTTTGATAAGATTTGACTAATTTGAAGTCATTATAAGGACGAATGTATTAAAGATTTACGATGAATTATTGAGTTTTCAATGACTATTTTCATGGATATAAACAGAATTTCCATTCTGTCTCTTATCTAACGATAACATGGTCCAGGTAGTACCCGTTGAAATTCCTTGGTTTAAATGTGATGAAATTAAGGATCTATCTTACTTCGATTTTTTATCTTATCTACCGATAACATAGCCGTGTCAGAGAAAAAGCAAAGCTAATAACTGAAAAAATTGAGCATTTTATTGTGATGCGGCGCCTTTGGTATCCACAGTACAGTGCATATAATACATGCATACCTGTTCTGGCTTCAGTTCAATAATTTTTCTTCAGTAATGGATAAGAAGTAATGGGACGGACACACACAGATAGACAGACAGAGAGAGAGATGGGGGTACATTGTCTATTATATGATATAGTATTTAGATACACAGTTTGTTGCTTGCTTGCTTGGTCGGTCTCTCTGTCACGCTCTTAAGGGTTTAGATAGGAGGAAATTCGATCGGGTGTATATCAGGTTGGAAAGAAAGTAATGTCGTTTTTCCCGACACATTTATTGTATTTAAAAAAATTTTAAGATGCTATTTTTAGTCTTTACTATACCGTCCCTCATTTTCTATGACTTATCACCAACGATCAACTAGCTTTTTGATGCCTTCTTCAAAAAAGTTCATGGATTTCGATGAGATAAACAAATCGATGTCATTTTTTAGTCGTTTACTATTTTCATAAATTTCATTGCTTAAGTGATGCTGCAAAGATCTGAAAAAATGGTAATCAAAAAGAGCAATATCAGGTGAATAAGGTGGGTGAGGTAGAGATGAAAGCAAAGATGAACTTGAAAGCAAAGATGAACAGACAGTTAATCATTGGTTTCGTTGAGCATCATTCAAATCGTGAGGAGCCCATTGTCTAAGTTTGGAATCTTTCCTAGCGCATGAAAGCATGAAATTACGGTGATATGAGTTGTATCGAATTTTTGGGCCAATTCTCTGTTGGTTCACTTTGAATTGACTTCAACAGCATCTCTAATGGCTTCTTGATCAATTGATTTTGGTATTCCAGAAAGTGGGCTATCCTTGAGATTAGAATTTCCAGATGAAAACTTTGCAACCCACCGTTGGCCTTTGCAATCATTCAACACGTTCCTCCATTAAACAGTTCGAATGTTTTTTGCAGCTTGTATCATACAGCTGAAGTGTCTTTTTTGTATTCATAGAGTATACAACGTCCCAGATGCTCCTCATTAATATCCATTTCCTGAGGGTTAAGCCAGTCAAAATTAATTTAATATTACTAATTATTGTTCCTGATAGACTTATTTAGACATTAGAACACCAATTTAGTTGGAAATAATTGATTGTATAACTCTTATGAGGCGGCAAAGTATTCAAATAAAAAAACGGCATTACTTTCTTTCCAACCTGATATATGAACTGTAAGCATTGTATTGTGGATACCAAAGGCACATCCTTCAATATAGAACTCCATAAAGTCCACCTTCACTAGCAAATCAAACGAAAACATTCTGTAAAAACATGAACTTTCACGTGTGGGTCTACTAGTCTACATATACAGGGTGGCTCTAAGTAAGGTACTTTTTTAAATTTATTGTAGCTATAAAACTAAAAATGGTAAAAAATTTGGTTAATTCAGAATGAAAGAAGAAATTTCAAAGTTTAATATATATTTATAAATGAAACAATAAAATACGTTTGACTATGGAATACAATATTTTTTAAACGACCTCCAATATTACATTATTAGTCAAACAATGGCGTGCTCTTTCAACGGTGCTGTTCATTACTTTCCTTAATGTCTCTGGTGAAATGTTGTTGATCTCTTGAATGATGTTTAGTTTCAATTGCTGTAAAGTATCAGACATTTCAATGTAAACATTTTCCTTTAAGTATCCACAGAGAAAGAAATCCGGAGCACTTAGATCTGAAGATCGAGGCGGCCACGGTACATCACCAAAATGAAAAGTTATTCTTTTTGGAAAAAATGCTGCGAAAGAAACATTTGCAGTGCTTCTTTCGCTGTGTGCGCTGTAGCTCCATATTGTTGGAAAAAGATAATCTCTGTGTTATTATCTCCAATTTCAGGTATCAAACATTCTTGAATCATCTGTCTGTACAAGTTTCCATTAACAGAAATTGCATCACCATTAGCATCTTCAAAAAAATATGGTTCAATGATCCTCGAAGACGTGATGCCACACCATAGTTACTTTAGGGGAGTAAAGTGGACGCTCATGAATTTCTTTTGGATTTTTTGAAGCCCAGAATCTGCAGTTTTACTAATTAACAACACCATTGAGGTGAAAATGTGTCTCATCAGCCATTATTAAATTTTTTATAATGTTTTCATTTTTTGCAAGCTGCAGAAATCTATTCGCAAAATCTGATCGCTTTTGGTAGGATGGAGTTCTTGAATTAATTGAATTTTATATGGATGATACTTTAAATTTTATACCAAAATATGTTGCAGTGAGGTACGTGACATTCCCAGTTGAATTGAACGTCTCCTAGTTGGCGTTTTGGGCTGATCAGCAACACTCGTTGCAACAAGCTGAATTGAAGCACCAGTTCGTATTGTCCGCGGCCTGTCACAACGTTGTCTGTCTGCTGTTGTCCCAGTTTCTCTAAATTTCAGCACCAATTTTTTATGCACTTCTTCGAAGGACTTCTTTCAATACCATCACTATTCCTGTAATTCCTCTGAACTGCAGTAACCGAACAATTACATCGGAATTAAAGTTCCACTATATTTGCTCGTTGTTCCCTTGAGTAGCGATTTATTTTGGAGGGTGGATTTTATGAATTTTTTGGACAATATCTTATGATTGTCGGTAGACTTGATACGCTAGTAGAAAACTTTGAAATCTCCTCATTCATTCTGAATTAACCAAATCTCTTTACCATTTGTAGTTTTATATCTATAATGGTTTTAAAAAGGTACCATACTTATGGGCTACCCTGTATAATCGACAATGTATCTCCATCTCTCTCAATCTCTCTCTCTCTCTCTTTCTCTCTCTCTCTCTCTCTCTCTCTCTCTCTCTCCCTCTCTCTCTCTCTCTCTCTCTCTCGCTCGCTCTCTGTCTATCTCTTTCTCTCTGTATCTGTGTGTGTCCGTTCCATTACTTCCTATCTATTACTGAAAAAAATTAGTGAACTGAAATTAGAACGGGTATGCATGTATTACAAGCATTGTATTGTGGATACCAAAGGTTCCGGATCACTATAAAATACTCCATTTTTTCCGTTATTAGCTTGCTTCTCTTACACGGCCATGTTATCTGTAAATACGGTACAGAATAGAAGTTTTGCACACATTCATTAAAAATATTCCAATTATGATAGTAATACGGGTAAAACTAAAATTTGTATTTTGTTTCGTAGATCCTTAATTTTATCACTTTTAATCCAAGGAATTTCAACGGGTACTATCAGAGCCATGTTATCGGTACATAAGATACAGAATAGAAGTTCCGTATATATTAATGAAAAACATTCATATAAAACACACTAATTCGTCTTAAGTCTTTAATACATTCATCTTTAGAATAATTTTAAATTAGTCAAATCTAAATCGTGAAATTTCCACGGGAGCTGTCAAGTTATTATACTGTGGAATAATAGACAGAGTATCTCTCGCTCTCTCTCTCTCTGTGTGTCCGTCCCATTACTTTCAATCTATTACTGAAGAAAAATTATTGAAATAAAATCAGTACAGGTATGCATGTATTATAAGCACTGTATTGGGGATACCAAAAGCGCCGGACTACTATAAATGCTCAATTTTCTTCGTTATTAGCTTTCTTTTCCTACACGGCCATGTTAGCGGTAGATAAGATACAGGATGAAAGTTCTGTCATAAAATCAACCAGTTTTAAACCTAGGAATTTCAACCGGTACTATCTGGACCATGTTATCGGTTAATAATATAGGAGTATGCACAGAATAGAAGTTCTATAATATATTAATAAAAGTATTCATTTAAAACACAGTAATTCGTCGTAAATCTTTAATACATTCATCTTGATAATAATTTCAAATACGTCAAATCTAAATCGTGGAATTTCCACGGGAACTATCTAGTAAACATAATCACATGCATTCAAAGACAAGCTATCTCTGTGGAGCCGGCGACTGAAAAAAGGCAATTTTTCAAAATTTTCATCACATGAAGAAATAGTTGGTAATGGTGAATCGTCGTTTGATTCCAAGTGTTTGTGAAGGAATCGTAGCTCATTTGGAAGTGCTGTCGAAGTCATTTGATCGATATTTTGATGTAGGGAAACTGGAAAAATCTGATGAATGGATTATGAATCCATACTCTTTTGATTTAGCTAAAATGCCGGATGAGGAAGAGCTGAAAGAAGATCTTATAGAACTACGCTCTAATTGTGCTCTGAAAATGCAATTTGAGAAAAACACTTTGAAAGAGTATTGGCGCTCGGTTTTGGACATTTTTCCTAGACTGTGCAAAACTGCTCTGGCTACGCTAATTCCATTTACAACAACATACTTATGCTAGCTAGGATTCAGTACTCTTTTGTCGATTAAAATAAAATCGACTAATCGCTTGAATGCCCTGAAAGACTTGCATGTTGCTATAAGTAATATTATTCCATGTTTTGAAAAACTTGTAGGCAATAAACAGGAACAAAAAAGTAATTAAATTAAAAGTTATTAGCAATCTTTTGGAAGTCTGAATCTCAATATTATTATCTTGCACATATTTCAAGGAAATCATTATTTTTTGTAAAGTATATTTCTTTTGTTATATACCTACTCCATGTGTTTCATTTTTTGTTGTTATTTATGAAAAAAGTGGAATTGTCCAAGCATTCGAGAACTAGTCCTTGTAGTATTTAGTACTATTTTTTAGGACTTAATTAATTGTTCTATTTCAAGTCAGAAATTAATTTTCTGAGGTTAATTCCAATGTTAATTTATTATATTTTTCAGGGCTACATGTGTAATTTCCACGACAAATTTGATTAAAGAATATAGTAATAATTTTTTTATAAAATACTATTTGGAATTCGCATAATTTATTCTTGAGCAAAATATAAATTTCAAAGGGTGCGAGGTTCAAATGAAATTTCTTTATGGGTGCAGGGCGAAAAAAAGGTTGGGAATCCCTGCTATAGAGAATAGAACAAACAGGGAGATTGTGTAATGCTTCTTCAAATCGTTGCATAAATAAATTTTTATAATCCATCATTATCAACTTGAATTAAAGGTTTTTGCAAGAATATTGATTAATGACTGCACTTTACATACGTGCATGTATGTGTAACTGTGTTCACTGTACATGAGTTTATTAGTCATTTTTTTATATAAGGTTCTTAAATGAAACCAGCAATCCCAGGGAAAAATATTTCAAAGCTTCGAAATGTTCATTTCTCACGCCTTGATTCTTGAAATGGGCCAATCAATACTTACAACCAAAACGAATTACTGTAGTCTAACTCTTCAGATGAGAAATTACAATCTAACGGAGATCAGCAAATTGAGAATTGCTTGAATGGCGCGATGTATCGCAAAATTTTTGACAATAAACTCTTGGCGTCTGCAACGAACCTGAACTTGGCAAGAGAATGGACGATTCGTGACAATCGTGCCAAACATACTTCCAAGGACACTTCATCGTGGTTTCAGCGAAATGTTTTTGAAGTAAGTACTGTTTTGAAACTCCGCTGCAGCGCCGCTGACCATATTTGGTGCATGCGCGCTGGATACCTCACTCTGTTGGCAAGCCACAGACGTCAGTAAAGAGTCATTCAGCGTGTCTTCGTTTGTTTGTCAGTATCTGAAATGCCTCCTTCGATTGAAATCCTGCAGACTGTGAATACGCACAGTGATTCGTTTTCTTAGAGCGAAAGGCGTAAAAGCGGCTGAAATTCATTGTTAAATCAAGAAAGTGTATGAGGAAAACATTATGAGCAATGGGATTGTACAGAAATAGGTGAGAGCTTTTAAAGAGGGCAGAACAAATGTGCATGATGAGGAACGAAATGGCCGACCTTCAGTCATTACTGAAGATTTAGAGCAGAAAGTTGTTAAAAAAGTGAGAGAGAACAGACGATTTACAATTTCGACGTTATGTGATGAGTTTTCCCAAGTGACAAGAAGTGTGCTTTATGTAATTGTTTCAGACTTTAAAATATCGGAAGCTTTGCTCACGCTGAATACCAAAAATACTGACTGACGGCAGATTTCTACGTTGATGTTATTCAAAAGCTGATTGTACGATACGATATGTGCCTTAATATTGGTGAAAATGATGTAGAAATGTAAATTAAAATACAGGCTTTTATGTAAAAGTAAAATTGCTTAGAAAAGTTTTCTTCTTCTATTTTCATTTTAAAGCTGTATTTACTCTAAAAAATACGCATCGTAAAATAAAGGTATTGTAGTGGTCAAAACAGTCACCAGAGCTTAAGTCTATTGAAAACCTCTAGCGACAATTCAAGTCAAGAGTTTAGAAAAGAGACTCCAAAAATATAACGGATTTAAAAAGAGGGTGTCAAGAAAAGGGATTCAAAATGCCTGTAAATGATTGCAATAACTTTCTAACTTTCATATGCGCTAATGGCGAACAAAGGCCACATCACCAAGTACTAGTTGGTTTTCCTAAGTGTATCGGATATTTTTTGATACGTTACTTCAATATTTTGATAAATAGAATGTTGATTCATATTCTTCTGTAACATGATTTTGAATTTGAATTAATCTTTAAAAAAACATAGGACATTCAAATTTCAGTTGTTTTGGAGTTTTGTAAGTACAGCAACTCAAACTTTTAACAAAGTGATGGATATTTATCGTATCCGCTGTTTATTATAGGTGTAGAGTAGAAGAGAAGATGACCACATGAACAAGCCATTTAGTTCATTTTTTGGGTTATTATCCAAGTCCCATGCAATCTTAAGAAGAGGAATCAATTATGCACAGATATTCGGTTACCTACAAGCACCTTCATTACACACTGACATTTCAGTTATGCACGCTCACCGCAATAATACACAGGCCCCAGAAGTTTAGATGGGTACAGAATCAGTACTTTATAACACTGGGGGAGTTCCTTATCCAATATTTATAGAGACGATTTTTGAATATACTTACAGTACCAGCAGAAACGATATTTTTCGGCAGCTTGTTCCAGGTTTCGGCAATTTTAACTGGAAAGAAGTTCAGAGATTTGGATATCTTGAACGTTCTTATTATTAGTTTTTAGCTGTCAATTCTGGTTCGCCACGTTTTCGTCTGTCGAAAACCTCGTCTAGGGTTAAACGTTTAAAGCCGTTGAAATATTTATAAAAATATCGATTAGTTGTCCTTGCAGTCTTCTTTGTTCTAGTGAGATAAGTTCTAGCTATTGAAGACGCTTTTTGTAACTCAGATCGAGGCGTTGTGGAACCATCTTCGTTGCTCTAAGCCGTTTTTTCCATTTTGTTTGTCTTTTCGTAGGGTAGTAGACCAGAATTGAATTGTATATTCCAGATCTGACCAGACTAGCGCTTTATAAAGAGGTAATAGTATGTTATTTAAAGGTACAGTTTTCTGCAATGGAAGTGAGGATCTAGCTCGCATTACTGACATTTTTCCCACTTGTTTGTCATTCTTGAAATTTTCAGTGATAATATCAAGATCCCTTTGTTGCTGTACTGCTTCAATAGGTGTGCCAATCATTGTATGTTGGACATGCTGGTTATTAGCACCAACGCGCAAAACTTAACTCTTGTCAGTGTTGAAGCTCATTTGTCATGTTTTCGTCTATTGAAGAAGACCATTGAAATCTAATTGAATAATCATTCAGTCTCTTTCAGTGAACGCTCTTTGATATAAAGTTTCGTGTCATCGGCAAATTTGTTGATTTTAATGATGATTCTGATATCAAGGTTGATGATGTACATGATTAATAGGAGCAGACCTAAAACGTTATCTTAGAACGTTTCTGATGTTACGTGTGTCAAATCACTTACTTGATCATGAATCATCACTGGTTGAGTGCGACCAGTGTGCTAGTTTCGCAACCCTCGAAAGTAGTGGCCTTGCTCTCAATGGGCTTCCACTTTGGTCGTTGGTTTTCAAGGGAAACTTTTTCGCAAGCTTTTTGAAAGTCGAGGTATACAAAGTGTAAGACGTTTGTGCAGTGGTATATGTGGTTGATTTTTCCCAAAAAACATGAAAAGGTTTTTAGACAGCTACGCTTCCCCCTGAATCCATGCTGGATGTCAGTAATTATTTTTAGCGTTTGGAGATGTTTTGTTGTACTGAGTTTGAGTAATTTTTCTATTGTTTTACTGATGAACAATCACAGATGTAAAACTGATTTTGAGATAGTTATTGGGTGCTTTTTCGTTTCCCTTTTTGAAATGAGAGTGAAATTTATCTGCTTTCAAACCTCAGAAACAACCCCAGTTTCGAGTGAGCGATGAAGACGTTTACTAAGGATTTGCTAATTACTTCAGCTGTTCCTTTGAGTACTCGGGAAATAAGACCGTTGGGTCCGGTTATTTTATATGGGTTTGAAATAATTAACTGTTTTTCTACTGTTCCTGCTGAGAATATCCATGTCAGTATTTTTTTAGGAAGGGGTATGTTTATGGCGTTAGGCCGCAGAATTTCAGTTAAGTTTTCCCGAGTAAAAGCACAAGTAACATTTGAGTTTAAAATTCTGGCTTTACTTATGTTGTCTATTCCAGTTGAACCACCTGAGTTGATTAGTGGTCGAATATTACCCCGTCTGAGTCGTCTGTCATTTACGTATTTATAAAAGCTCTTCGAATTTGTTTTAGCTTGTGCTGCAACTTCAATTTCTTTATTTTGTTTTATTTTATCCTAACGTTCGTTTAACGACTCTACAGATGTGGATGTGCTCCTGATGATGGGGTTCGGTTTGGCCTTTTATAAGTTATTGTATGGCGGTTGTTTGGCATCTAGGGTATAAGGCACTTAATTTCTTACGAAAACCAACACGAGATATTGATCGGTTTTATTCGCTTTATTGAGATGTGATGGTCGGTGGCGGTTGAAATTTTTTCTGTGAATATCACGTTGCATTCTTTGGCGTATTTGCTTCTCGTTAGTACTTCGTAGTCAAAACTGCTGCGCTTCTCTTTCATTAGTTCGAAATTTGTCCGTGTGTACTTCAGGGAGTTTTTGAGTTGAGTTTTATCGTTAGGGCTGTGAACTTGGAATACGAAGTCTATCATACGTGATCACCGATCTTGTCCTTAACTTCTAACCCTATTATTCTTAGATCAGAGGTAGTCTTGACCAGGTAACGGATATTGTTTTGTCTATAGTGGTTGTTAATATGCTACTGCAAAAAATCATATTTATGAGATCTAAAACGCTCATCATTAGTATAGATCCTGTTAAATCTTTTGGACCGTCGTTTTGTTGAACCATCGAACGTCTTCAGGTTTTTAGTTTTTTGGGAGGAATTCTGAAATATAAAGCATTTTTTTTATTGTTCTCCCAGGACACCAGTTCATAGGTAGAATAAATAGGACACCTACGTATGTATGAAATGTATTCTTATGGATGTTGTTTCTGTCAACAGTTGTTAAATGTGCACATAGTGTGATGTTGTGTCTGTTAACAGTTGTTGAGTGTGAGTATAGTGAGTGATGGAATGTTTGTCTGAGTAAGTTTACACATTAATTCGAAGTGCCATACCTTAGTAAAGGCTTTGAAAAGCCTTAAAGCAGTGTTTTTTCTTTTTTTCTAGCTGTGTAATATTCCAGTAAAAACAACTTTGTAGCAATGTGTAGAATGTACGTAATTTGTTAATATAATTATTTCATACAATATGACGCACTAAAGTATTATAGAATTTTAAAGTAAGCAGTGAAATAAGATTCCTTTTCATGCGGGAAATAATAAAGAGTATTTATAATTAAGAATCATGTGCACAAAACTCGTGTGCATATTGTTATCACGTACTACTACTCTCGTTGTTTATCTTATTTCAAAAAGAAAGTTGTTCTAGTTCGCCTTGAATAAGAATATGGACTGTGTAGGGGTTGTTGACAAGGGTGTCATGAATGCCATAGTTGGCATTCAATCTATGATATTTTTGGATTTTGTTTTGATAGAAATTAAGTGATGAAAAGAATAAAATAGAACAAAATATAACAACAGGAACGAACCAAGTGGTCTATTCATGGATTGCTAAAATGACGTCTAAAAGTAGGGCATCAATCACGCTAGGGATCTCAATCACGCACTGGCAATTCAATCACACATGGACACAACGGAAAAAGTTGGATAGGGGAAGGAAAGGTGACATTCAAATCCACCCCTTTGGATTTCTTTTTATGGGGGTACTTAAAGTCAAAAGTATACATTGATACTCGCCTCGTACTTTGGAACAATTGAAAGAGAACATTTCTCAAGAGATTTGCAACATTCCTCCAGAGATGCTAAGAAAAGTGATGGATTCTGTTACGAAAAGAATGCACATGTGCATAAACCAACATGGTGGACATTTAGATGATATCCTATTTAAATAAAAACTCCAAAATCCTTTCTTTCGTTTGCAATTCACCCAAAGTTTCTATCTCAAGTAGTTTTTGCATAAATTAATTCTAAATATATCATGTGACTTTTGCCACACCCTTTACGATCTGTGATACACAATTATTACATGATATCATTACGTAACTCAAGGTACACAAAAAGTACATTACTCGTGGTACACAGTGTACGACGCGTGGTACACAATAATTGAAGTCGTGGTGTATACGAATTATATGACTCTTAGAACACATTAATTAAATTACTCACAGCACACAACACTTGTAATTGTTACGCACCAGTCATGGTTCGCAATACCCAAATGACTTGTGATGCTCTCACTCTCTACGAGGCCGTGATAAAAATCATGAAATATCCCTCAAAAAGAGAGAGAACGAAAAACAAGGGGAGCACTTCCCAGGGGAACTATTAACAATAAAAAAAATCCAAAATCCGAATCCATAAAAATCCGAACATGGGAAATAATCAGAAAGATTAACATAGTGCAAAAATATTAAAGGAGAAAACAAATTTAAAAATCTATTGCATGTAGCTACCAATTTCAATATTCATGCTGTGAGGTCGGGGTAAAAGTGTATGATGAAATATCTAAATTCACTCTGACTAAACCTGCTAATGCTGGTCCAAGTTCCGTCCTACTTCACGATGCCAGTAATAAATGGAATAAAATCTAGTTGATCTGCAGGGGATACATAGAATCGAAGGACTACTCTAAACAGGACGTCCATATATCTGACTACGCAAGCGGAGGCCATTGCATTCTTAGTAACATAACATTTTCTATTGGACAAATTGATCAAAAATTATTTCTTCAAAGCAATAGAAGGAAAAATAAGGTTTTATAGTAAATTTTAAATCGTTTAAAGCATTGTAATGCTTTGAAATATCAATTTTAGCCGGACTTCACATGTATTATTGTATGAGCTTAGTGGCCACTTCATAGAAATCTGAGTTGCTGCAGTTTTAGACTTTACAAAATGAATTATAGTTAAAACTTTTCCAATGCAAACAACCAAACATACAAACATTCACGTAAATAAACAAACAGACATAGAAGCAAAGACTTATCAAACTGCAGCGATTAATCAGCCAACCGGGCCTTCTTGACAGAAGTCTGAAGAAGGACTGCATTCTTCTGCTAGTCTTTCTCTGAGGGGTTGACAGCAAATTTGAGGGGGTTGACAGCATATTGATAAAAATTGATTGATTGAAAATACGTCGGTGGGGAACACAAAGTGGGCTTGTTTTCGACAATCACAGACAGGCTGCACTCACTGAAGTAGTCTGTCATGAACAAACACACAAGCCTTTCTTTCGATCTTGAAATAATCAAGTTCTTATACTGCTTCAGCAGGCTACGTTCAGGTTTGAAAGCATCAAATGAAGTAATCTTATCCTTCTGAAGAAAATACCTCGGTTGTTGGTCTTCAACTTTCGCCAGGCGAGGTGCAGGCTTTGGAGATGGTAGACATGATGCAGGCGCATTGAAGGTACTGGGAAGGAATTCAGGTCGCATAGAACCACCATGCAATTTGATCAAAGGTGGGTCAGCACCCCAGTGTATCTCACAAATGAAAAACTTGTCTGAATCAACAACAAAGGTTTCACGAGTTGGAATAACATCAAGCCACTTCTGTCTCTCCGACTGCTCTTTCGGGAAGCGAAACACACGGCGCCTGTTCTCCTTATTGTAATTACCCCGACAGTTCACAACCCCACACTTGTTCGGCATTTTTAATACATATAATTAGCAATAAACTTTGTAAACAAACAGTATCCACTCAGAAATGCAGCCATGTGCCTCGAAATAAACAACAATATCCGATTCAAACCGAGCGACAGACTACGACAAAGCTCGCACTGTGACAGTTAATGACTAACTGAGCTCACTCAGCTCGGTGAACTGGCCTCCGCTAGCGTAGTCAGGTATATGGCCGTGCACGTCCTGTTTATAGTAGTCCTTGATAGAATCTTATACCAGTTGGAAAATACAAAGGCAGTTAAACATGACACTATGAAGCATAAATACATCAAAAACAGTTTCAGTGTCTATATGTAACACTGAAACTGTTTTTGATGTATTTAAGGCGATTTATATTGTCATGTCCAACTGCCTTCGTTCTTTTCAGCGCGTTTAAAATTTCACGTATCTCCTGTAGATCAACTAGACCAATGATTCGTTTGATAATTTCAGCAGGTTCATTGCTACAAACAAATTCTCTGTTCAAAGAACACATTCCATAATCAAGACGTTGCATAAAGCTGCGACATCAATATCACAACAAATTACCGGCGGCCTCGCAGTCTCTTACCGGTTTTATCCAAAGTGCTAAAAAAGTTGCATCAAATCAACTTTCAGTTCATTTGGATGAATATAACTAACTTCGTCAAAACCAGCATGCTCATAGTAAATATACGAGTACTCAAGATGCTCTACTTAGAGTGACCAAAAAATATAGTGACATTGATAGAAGTATGTATGTCACCTTTTTGCTACTGCTTGATCTTTTCAAAGATTTTGAGTGTTGAGCATAAACAGGTTTTGCAGAAAATCTTAAACTTAGGAATCGACAGACAATGGTTTCAGAACTATCTATCAAACTGCGCTCATGCAGTCCTCATAGAAAATATAATATCACCATTGATTTTGGCGTTACCCAAGAATCTATTCTCGGTTCAGTTTTATTTTCTATATTCAATAATGATTTTTGTTCTATGTCTGTAAAAACAAGAATTTCCATGTAAGCAGATGATGCACAAATTGCTATAAGTGATCTAGCCAAACTACCCAACACAAAAACTAACGCTGAAGGCCTTTTAATAATTTAAAATCGTGGTATGCTAAAAATGGTTTCAAACTGACCGTTAACAAAACACAGGTTGTAATTTTTGGTTCTAAGAATACGATGAGAAAGCTATCGAATTTAACTCTAACGTTAGGGAATGATATGATGGAAACAGTAAAGAAAGTAAAAATTTTAGGCGTCTGGTTCGATCAAAGCATGTCTTTCAGATCTCATGTGACGAAAATACACAACAAAATTAATGGAACATTGATGTATTTTTCACCGTGTGAAGAACATCCTTGACGATAAAACTAGATTATATGACATACTACAATCGCTAGTGTTATTGCGCTTTGATTACTGTTATTTAGTTTTGGGAGATATACCTAAAAGTCTTCAAAGAGAGTTACAGGAATGTATGAATTTTACTGCTAAGGTAGTATGCAAAGAAAACCAGATAGAATGATCATGCAGCCCTTCTCAAATATAAGCTTAATAAGACTTCAATAGAACAAAGACTACTTATTCACATAGTCAAATATGTATTTTCTTCTCCACGTTGTCTTCAAATCGACGAAATGATGTTGTAGCGAGGTTTCGCTTTTCCAATATTTGGGAAAAAGCTCTATCAATCACTAGTGCATTGCTTTGGAATAAACTGCCCATGTAAATAAAAGGAAATCAGTCACTAAAGAAGTTCAAACAAACGGGACACGTCCCTTTGAGCCTCAAGATAGTAAACAAATGACGAGAACTTTCTAAGTTAAAACAAACTAAAATAACAGTCATTTACTTTATAAACCATCACTTTACGAACCATTACAGTGAATCACTACACGGTATCGATTAGAATGGCTCATTGTTCTTTATGTATCATATTATTATTTCCGCTTCTGTTAAATTAGGAACCTGGTTTGGTAGTTAGTAATTATTTCTAAATGCATCTAAGGTTCTCATTTCCGGATCTTTCACTAGTATACTATCGCTATGATTACTGCGCAGTATATATCACTTATTGTATAAAATGATTCTTTTAGATCATATATGTATTTTAAACTATTCGTACTTTTAGTAGGGCAGTCAAACAATTATTCAACCCAACAGAGTTTTTAATTAACCTGAAAAAACTTTCAATTAATTATAGCGTTACTTCAAAATGTTTTGAATGATATTACTGTATTAGGAGTAATCAAGGTTTAAAATGTCGTAGTTTCTTCTTCATCATTGCATGTCTTCTAATATTAAAATTGTGTTAACTTTCTACACAAAATTTTGATTAATGAAATAATGGTCCATATAGTTTTTTATGTTGACATTTACTTGAAAAACATTCTGCAAGCTTATGAAAGCATTTGGCATAAAAATTGGCACTATTGATGCATATATTATATCGACATGTTGGTACACGTGTTGAAAAACATTTTACAAACTTATAAAGCTTTAAACATAAAAAATTCAATCAGGGCGACAATTAAAGCGTATATAACATTATGTCTAAAGAACGAGCTCGATGATGTTTTCTATGTATGATACAAGTAGGGGATGTTATACTGGTGTAGATTTTATGCCATTTTATGTCATTTTCGAATTGTTCGTAAACTATGCATGTCGGGTATCTGTTCTGCTAGTAAAATTCTCGCGTGTATTTAATTTCAATCATGATATAACATGAAGTTCATGTACCAATGTCAGAAAACGTTTCGTAATAATAAGTAGATGAGGAAACTTTGAACTTTTGATTTACAGCTACGCCACTTTATCTCTACCCGTACTTCCATCTTGATAATTCAAAATGAAATTTAATTTTTTTCCATGTATCGTACTTATTTAATGCATAACTTGTGACTTTTTTGAACATAAACAGGTTCTCAGTTAAATATGATGATGATTTCCATTTCATAAACCATAGACATATCACTATTAGCAATCGATCAGTAAAGTAGAAACCACAATTTGGCAGTTTCATTCTTCTTCCCGCATTTAGTTACATGATTTTAGCTTCACTGTTGAAAACTAAAATTGTCACACTGTGTTGTATGCAATGTTTTTCGTGATAAATATCTTCATGCAATTTGCGTACACTTCTATTTTTAAGTTTTGGAACAATTGTAAGAACTAGAGATGGTCCGAAACAGAATTTTTCAACATCCGCTATGCGGATGCAGATTTTTGAATTTTAATATTCACGGATGTCCTGTTTTTTATATTGAGCTATAAAAAATGGGTTTCAGCCCGAGATAATAAATGAAAATAGTCTTATGTCAGAAGGAATAATTTCTTCAATGGATGCAATTAATTAAGGAAGTAGTTTAGTAATTTAGTAAGCTCATAAATAAAATTAGGGAATGAAAAATTATTACATAAATCGATTTAATTTAAAAGTAGTAGTATTGAGTGACTTCATGTTACCAAGGTGCTGGACGAGGACCCAACTCAAATGCACCCCACCAACCTCTTTCCTCAGTGACCACACAATCGGAAAAGGTTGCTACTTACTTACACTTAATACTTGTACGTAATTCTCGGCAAGCTGTGTTTTAAAACAAAAGTTTCTATGCTCACTCAAGAGCTAACCTGGATCTTTCCACATTGTAAATGATGCCAGCTCCACTAAATAGCCGCTCGCTGGCTACACTGCTGGAGGGACAGGCTAAGTATGTCCTGGCTAAGGACTACTGTAAACAGGACTTGCACGGCCATATAGTGGACTACGCTAGCTGAGGCCAGTTCACCCGCCGAGTTCACTGTTCAGTCAGTCACCAACTGTCACTGTGCTAACATTGTCGTAGTCTGTCGCTCGGTTTGAATCGGACATTGTTGTTTGTTTTGAGGCACATGGGTGCATTTCTAAGTGGATACTGTTTGTTTACAAAGTTTATTGCCAATTATATGTATTAAAAATGCCGAACAAGTGTGGGATTGTGAACTGTCGGGGTAATTACAATAAGGAGAACAGGTGCCGCGTCTTTTGCCTGCCGAAAGAGCAGTCTGAAAGACAGAAGTGGCTTGATGTTCTTCCACCTCGTGAAAACTTTGTTGTTAAGCCAGACAAGTTTTTCATTTGTGAGATACACTGGGTTGCTGACCCACCTTTGATCAAATTACGTGGTGGTTCTATGCGACCTGGAATCCCTCCCAGTATCTTCAATGTGCCTGCTTCATGTCTGCTATCTCCATAATTTACACCTCGCCCGGCGAAAGTTGAAGACCAACAACTGAGGTATTTTCTTCAGAAGGATAAGATTACTTCATTTGATGCTTTCAAACCTGAACGTAACCTGCAGAAGCAGTACAAGAACTTGATTATTTCGAGATCAAAAGAAAGGCTTGTGTGTTTGTTTATGACCGACAACTTCAGTGAGTGCAGCCTGTCTGTGATTATCGAAAAATCAGTCTTGACAATGAAACAACGGCATCATTTGCAGACGTCAAGGAACTGTACAAGTCAGAGAAAGGCAGTATTCTGACGACTACTACTCTCAATTTGCTGTTAACACCCCACGACTTCAACTACAAAGTGTGCAGTATGTCTTGAAGGTTTTCAATGACAAGGTTGTGGCTTCATTGTAACTCAGAGGATGCCGTGACACTGCTAAGTTCATCCAAATCATCCTCAACTGGTGGAATGTAGTGAATGTGTCTGCGAAGGTGCAAGACCAGCGCATGAACGATTCATATCGAGCTGTTCAGGATCCCCAGGCAACCAACCTGCAAAATTTCCTGACGATTTTCCCGGAGGCTGCTTCAGGATATGGAGCAAGTCGAATCCAGTGCCTTATCCATGACACCAAGAAGGCACTGGTGAAGAGACTACACGGGCACTGCTTGCCGTTTACCGCTACTTTTCAGAAACGCAGACTTCCAGTATGTTCTGCTGCGTGAGATCCATTGTGAGCGGCTTGAGAGGGAGTTCTCAGTCTACCGTCAATCAACTGGTGCAAACTCTTTCATGACCACTGGGGATGTGTTCTCCGCATGCAAGCATCGCCTCACAAGATATGCTGCCACAAACCTCCAGTCCATTGATGTCCAGCCAGAGTCAAAGGAACATACCTGCTTGAGGACTGCCATTGACCTAGACTAGAGGATGCAGCCTATATTGAGAGGTGCACCACAGATGTGACACTGACTGTCAGAGAAGAGTGTAGTGCGGCCTATGTGGCGGGGTGGCTTGAGATGAAGTGTGCAGACGATGTGTCCTTCAACGCCGAGGAACCTCTTGTGACCAGTGACGTAAAGGACTTTATCGAGACAGTGTCCTGAGGTTCCCTGATGACTCCACATGTGTGCCCTTTTGATCTTGTCAGATGTGGACTGTGTTTCATCAAGGAAGCCCGTCACCGTGCCTGTTGCCAGAAAAGACTATTGCAGATCTTGTCGACACTGACCAGCTTCAGTGGAATTGACATTGATTGTCCCAAGATGTTCCGTCGTCTGGCAAATGTTCTTTTAACTGGACTCTACAACCTAGAGAAAGACCAGCAGAAGAATGCAGGCCTTCTTTAGACCTCTGTCAAGAAGGCCCAGTTGGCTGACTTATCGCTGCTGTTTGGTAGGTTTTTGCTTCGATATCTGTTTGTTTGTTTGTATTGGAAAAGGTTTAACTATAATTCATTTTTTAAAGTCTAAAACTGCAGCAACTCGGCTTTCTATAAAGTGGCCACGAAGCTCATACAATAAAACATGTTAAGTCCGGCGAAAATTGCTATTTCAAAGCATTACAATGCTTTCAACGATTTAATTCACTGTAAAACCTTATTATCTCTTCTATTGCTTTGAAGAAGTAATTTTTGATCAATTTATCTAATAGAAAATGTTATGTTACTAAGAATGCAATGACCTCCGCTAGCGTAGTCCACGATATGGCCGTGCAAGTCCTGTTTACAGTAGTCCTTGTTCCTGGCAAATGTAGAAAGAGAAAGATACGACTGAGCATTCGAGCGTCACCAAAGGAGAGAATCTTTTGATATCTGTATACGTTCTATTCTTTGATATTTGTCAACCATTGTAGTGGTTTCTGAGGAAATAACTGTTTGGCAAATTTTTTCAGTATCGCTATCTGAAGAGAGTAAGACACTCATTGTGTCTGGAAGGCTTCTGATGCTACTATCTGTCTCCAATATTTTTCCTTTCTTTCTTGTGTGTTTAGATTCTTTTTCTCCATTTTGATTTCTTATTTCTTCACACATATTCCCCAGATTTGCAATTCACTTTTAATGCGCATGTGGTTCCAAGAATTTTCCCTTGTATCTCGGATCCAGAAAAACTGCGATGACGTACAGGTCTCTGTGCTGTTAGTTATCAAACTTTGCACTCATTTCTGACAACAGCTTAGCTTTTACGGCTTTAACACCCTGATCTTGTTCTGTGCAGCTGTCTTTCAGCATGACTTTCAATGTGGCAATCAGAAGTATAGTCTCTGAGAAGTAATGTTTCTTGTTTAAAGTTTAGTTGATAGGTTTCCAATTATCTACGAAATAAAATTAAATATGACTATTTCACTATAGTAATGCATTATTTAAGATATCTGCATGACATCCGCATTAAAAAGTGTGGGTGCAGATGTGAATCTGAAAAATTATGCTGATTATCTAAAATTATGCGGATACCCGCACCACTTCTAGTAGGAACATAACCTCTGTTTGTAGTACATACATATTATAAACCAGTGTATTCCTATCACTTTATGAATTTAACGATTAGACATTTTAGAACCTAATTTTGAATGTTTTGTATATCAACAATATTGGAATAAGCTGTTTTTTCTTCTCTTCTCTGTACACATAAGTATGTACACACAGAGTAAATAGCACCCAATGCTCATATGAATTGTAATACACAATGACTATGACCGGTGATATACAATAATTATATGACTTGTGACATGCAATAATTAAATAACTCGAGGTACACAATAATTGTAAGATCAATAGAACAGAAGAGAACATAACAGAATAGAAGAAAATACGGTAACAGGAACGAGCCCTTTGGTCTATTCTTGGGTTGCTACCCGAGTCAACTATCGTTTAACTTAAAAGCATCAATCACGCACATGCACCTCAGTTATGTATAGATATTTCTTCCACGTGTGCACACCTTAGAGCAGTGTTTCCCAACCTTTTTACCTCCATAGAACCCTTCCAATAATAGTGATGTCCCAAGGAACCTCTTCATAAGAAAATATTTTACAATCTTATTTATTTATTTTTCCTTCATAATGTTAGGAATATTTTTCTTTTTATAACCGGTTTAGGTAAAATTAATTGTCTCTCTCAAATTTATTGAAAATTTAGAAAATGGCCTAGCCAATCACCAGACTTGAACCTCATTGAAAATTTACAGCGAATCCTGAAAAAATATTCATGCAAGGTGACCTTTAAACGTGGAAGAATTAAAGATTTTCCCCAAGGGAGAATGAGACCAAATCCCTTCAAAATGTTGCCACAACGTAATACAAACTTATCATACAACCGTTTGAAAGCAAAAATTCCTATTCAAGGAGGCACAATGAACTATTAAATTATTTCTTTCTCAAACTGTCTAAATAATTTTTTCACCACCTGTTACATGAAATACCAAGTAAATCGTATATTTATAAAAAATAATATTTCTCGGTTGCTTGAATATGTTTGTCTGTGTTAAAACTACCTTTGTATGGGCTTCATTGATATGTGCTTTATCAAAATGCTGAGAAATAAACTTTTTCGTTCGGACCAAATACTTTCTCCACCCCACTATGATCTTTGTTTATTTTCAGGTCGTTAAAACAAAATGTCAAGTTAAGGAAAAAAACATTTTCGACACCTTCTTTTTGCTTTCAATCTAATTTATAAGGCTACAAAAGCTGCTAGCAACATTTTTGCTATGCATGGAGAGGATGCCATAGATGAAAGAACCGTTCGTGATTGGTATGCCAAGTTCAAGAATGGAAATTTTAACCTCAAAGACCTATCTCGCTCTGGCCGTCCAGTTGAGTTAAGCCTCCCCATATCGCAAATATGACCAAGGAATCCATGCAAACGCATGGCTGGGAAGTGCTGCCACACCTGCCGTACTCTTCTGATTTGACACCAACGGATTTCCACCTCTGTCGATCTCTTTCAAATGCTACGCGCAAAATTTCATTCGATACTGATACAGAACTGAGAGCTTGGTGGGACCAATTTTTCGAATCGAAATCAGTTGATTTCTACCAACGAGGAATTGAAAATCTTGTTGAACGTTGGGTAGTTGCGAACGCCAAGGGCTTATACAGTATTGACTAATTCGTTTTTATTTTTCATTAATCCTTCTAAAAATTAAATTAAAAACCAGAGGTGACTTCGTTTCCAATCCACTCCTTTACTTGTGTTCACTTGTGGAGACTTAACTGAAATTCCGTAATATCACATCATAAGTTCTAAGAAATATTGACGAACGTCATATTCTCAGAAGAAGCAGTAGAAAAACCGCTCATAGTTCTAAACTCATATAAATCAATTGAACTCAACGATCTTGCTACCCGAATACTGAAATAAACTTCTGAAGTAAACAGCGAATCTTTAGAAAAATCTTTAAACGATCGCTCGAAACTAGAATTGTTTCGAAGTATTGGAAGCACGTGAATGTCACTCCTATTTTTAAAAAGGAAAACGAACAAGCACCCAATAACGATCACCCTATCAGTCATTCATCAGTCATCAGTAAAACAATAGAAAGAATACTCAAAGTCTGTATGATAAAACATGTCCAAGCCCAAAACTTAATTACTGATACCGACATGGATTTAGGGAGAACCGTAGCTGTCTAACAACCCTCCTCAACTTTTTTGTAGAAGTGAACCGCATATCCGACTGTACAAAAGCTGTAGACCTTGTATACATCAACTTTCAAAAAGCCTTCAACAAAGTTCCCCACGAAAAACTAATAGCCAAAGTGGAAGAACAAGGGATACAAGGCCACTACTCTCGAAAGATACGAAACCTCACTGATCACACTCAACGAGTGATGATTCGTGATCAAGCCCGTAATCTGATCCATGTAACATCAGGAGTTCACTGAGAGAGCGTTCAGTCCCGCTCCTATAATCAACTACATAAAATAAAAAATAAATAGACGAACTTTATTTTCAATACAGTACACATACAGTACATATACATTGGTTTTTGAATTCTTAATGTTAACATCTTAAGAGTAGGGATGATGCTAATCGATAAGATCTTAAGCGCAGCAGTGATGCCTCAAGCCAGATCCCGTCCTCTGCGCTTCAGCGTAGAGTGAAGGCTCTTAGAGACGTGTCGATGAGCGTGGTGGTGTGGCTTACCCCAAGCGTTCAGCGTAGCAGCTGCTGGACATATCTAGCCGCCGATGGTCGAGCACAAATAGACCATGGCGGCTACGGATATCGAACCTGGGTCTTCCCGAATAGCAGATGGGTACCCTCACCAGTCGACCAATCTGGAAGTATTTGTCAAGACGATTTTTGAATGCGTTCACAGTAGCAGCAGAAGCAATATTTTCGAGTAGCTGGTTCTCGTTTGACTAAAGAAGTTCAGAGTCTGGGATGTTGTGATGGTTCTTCCTATTAGTTTCTTATTATTAGTTTTTACCAACGACCTTAACTTTGGGATCATCAGTAAAATCAACCAATTCGTTGACTAGGATGAGTAAACTGTGAGTGTTAGATTTATTGGGAGAATATGTTTTTGAGAACTACAGTTTTCACCGCACCAGTGATTAGGTCATATAGCTGTCGATTTTATTTCAAATCACTGAAATAAATTTGTTACTAGCGTAAGCAATTTCAGTATTTAGTAAGACAAAGAGACGTTACTCGTGCAGCTATTCTTATGAATGAAGAGCTTAACGCATTCTTCCCGGGTTGAATTTATAGCAAGAAAGAAAACAATTTAAAGAGTATACGTCTCCGACGTTATAATAGTAAGCATAATTTATATTCTAGAGTATTGGGGATCGATTATGAACGTAGGTTACGTCAGCTCAAAAATCTGTTTTCGAAAATATGTTAATTTTCTAGTACTACATATAAATATATCATTTCAAGTTGTATAAATTGTCACTTGACGGCAAACCTGAAAATGCAAACAAGAGTTTTATCCTCAAGTGAACTGGTTATTAAATTTTGATAGGTATCAAGTACAGGGTGGGCAAAATTAACTGAAACTTTTTGTGAGGAAATAAAATAAAAATATGAATAGTTGAAAATGTAATAATAATTATATAAAAAAAATTCCTTGAAAATTTAATTGATCTAGTAGCATGTAGACGGGTCAATTTTATAGAGAAAAACAGCCGTACTTTTAACACCCTTTCATTCACTTATAGCTCACTACACATACGATGAGAGAATATACATTGTGACAATTTATTTAACCCCATAACCGGCTGAGAATTATATACAAGTTTTCACCAAGTCCACCTTTTTTGTATTTAGATGTGTACAGACAAAACTCACGTATTAAAAAGCTAGACTTCTCTTATGTAACATGAAATCTTCATTTCAATGTACCGTACTTGAAAACTATGAAAGCACTACAATAATATCTAAAAAGTTTTGATCAAAATAATTTTTTTACATAAATAATGTTTGTTGAAGGAGTTTAACACTTGGCTAACGACTTTGAAAACGGATTATCGAAGATTTGTTAACGAACGAACAACTCGTAGCAACGATGCAATTAAAGAGTTATCAAAATATTAAGAAAAACTTAAATGTTAAGTTAGATTTACGATCAGATGACTGTAGAAGAAGAAAAAGATGTAGAAGATGTGAAATTACATTTGCATAAGGCTTGATAAAAGTTTCATTCGTTTAAATTTATAATGTATAAAATTTACAAATAGTGTGCTTAAAAGTTTGAAGCACATAGAAAACCTTCTAAAAATACAATAAGTTTTTTGGCGTATGATATTGATCAATGTACTACAAAGTTTAAGAAAAACCATATGAAAATTGCCCAGAAGAATAAAATTACTTCTTTGCTGCGTTCAACAGCCATTCAAAAAATTGCGTTTCGTACCTATCCAAAAACATCCGTACAGTTTGCTAGTCTGATCTTTAGAACAGTTAGTGGGTAATTTGTGTGTAACCGTACAAATCGTGTGGGCTGCTCCACTATGTAAGAAATTCGTAATTTTCAAGGATTAAGTAGGGGAAAAAGAAAAGAAGGATGAATGCAATTTAAAAAGTAACAGTAACTGTAGAAGTAAAAGTATGATAGTGCGTACTCTGCAAATAACAGAGTATCATAGTTCTACATTGTGCCTTGAATGAAAAGGTTACAAACGAGATTAATGAGGTTATAGCGAACGCATCCGAATGATAATTTTTTGTTGTAATTTTCAACACAGAAGTGGAGTGCGGTTCAAAAAGAAAATCGTAGTCTCGTACGATGTATTTTGATGTCGTGTACTGAAGGATCCCATTGGTTAAAAAACTTTACTATTAGAATCAAAATGAAGTATGTATCTTAAGAATACAAATAACCAGTAATGGGTAGCACTCATTACAATAAAAGAAGGAGCCCCAAAGAAATTAAATTATCACCGACGTTTCGAATGAATTTCAAAGTAAATCTCTCTTACAATTAACAAATAACTGATAGAATTGCTACTTCATTTCAGTCAAACTTCGGTCATAAATATTTTGGGTTTCAAAATGGTTCTAGGTCTGTATGATGAATTGTGATACATCTGCTTCAATTATTTTTTTACTATAATAAATATATTTTAAATGAAACAAAGTTTACTATTGTCCTGTGATGGAACAATCGGCTGATCGTTAGTATAGTAGGGTTGCCATTCCTGCGAATTTTCCCGGGCATATTTGAAATGAAGCTGTTCAAATGTCCGGAATTTTAACTTTCATAAATAAATTCTTTAGAAAATACAGTACACAATTGAGGAGAAATTAACAAAAATAAGAGAGGAGTAAGTTTTCAGAAAATAGGAGAACATGCAGTCGATAGAAAATGTTTTTCGTAAATAACTTAACGTAAATTTTCCTTATAGGGTTAGATTCAAAGATTGAAAATTAATTATGAATTTTAATGAACAACTCAATTTTTTCGGTTATATAAAATGGAAGAATTTATTATTTCAAAAATAACTCAAAAGTTCTGGTATGAAATACTGAAACTGACTATAAAAGTGGTTAGCTCACTTCTGTTCATAAATTATCCTACTGTAGATGGCAATGGTGAACGCGATAATGAAAAAAATAACTGATAAATCGATAACAATAACTATTTTTGCCGATAACCGATAATCGATAACTGGGGATGAATTTATCTCCTGAAAAGTTGACAACTGATAAATCGACAAATCTATAATTCTCATTCTACTCGTAGCTCCGTCATTTATCGACAAGCTGTCACTCTGATAACATCGCAGCATGTCTAAGCACAAGGAACTTTAAAAATGTATGAAAGAGCAAATAATTTTCGAATTTGAAGCTCATGAAAGCTACCACACCATCTCAAGTATCCTCAGTGTTCTTGTTAGTACTGTAGGGTTCATTGTTAAGAAGTAGAAGGAATTAAGGACCATAGAAAACATAATGAGATCTAGAACTCCTCTAAGATTTTCGGAACAAAATATGCGAAAGATGATGTAGATAGTTAAAAATAATCCGTTTGTGACAAGAGAGGAGCTACAGACTGAGCTCAGCAGAAATGAAACGAAGGTTTACACAAGAACGATCAGTAATGAACTCCATAGACAAGATCTGAAGTCACTCAGTCAATAAAACTCTCTTATTGAAGAAGACACCTAAAATCGGGACTGGAATTTGCGAAAGCGCATTTTTATAAAAAGCGGCTCCTTTAATTGTATTGTATGGTATGTATGTACAAGTGCAACTTATGTCTGGAGAAAAGACGGTACTACAAATAACGTGAATAATACCATCCCTGCAGTGAAACATGGAAGAGAAAACACTATGATCTGCGGTTACCTTTCTTTTAATGATGTAGGAACACTACAAATTATCGATGGAAGAATGGATGGAGTCATAAATAGACAAATTTTGGAAGGGAACTTACAGAAGTCAGTGGTAAAAATGGGGTTCATTAATTAATGGTGGTTTTACCAGGATAATGATCCGAAACACTTTAAAAATAAAGTGTATAATAAAGGAACTCACAAATGGTTTCTGCATAATGGTATTGATGACCTAGGTTTTGGCTAGGCCAAAACCTAGTTGTTAGGGCACAATGGTGGGAGAAACCTAGGTGATAGAGACATCAAAATTTACAGTATATATGACTGATTATTCGTAAACCAGTGTAAATCCAAAAAACACTGAAATCGTTCCTACATTTAAAAAGTGGATAGTTAAAATTTGAATCCTGACAACTAAAACTAAGCATGATAGAGAGATAACTGAAAAAATTGTTGCTAAATCTTTGAATGATACCGTAGATTCACCATAAAAAATACATTAAACCACGACTGTATAGCTAATGTACTGCAGCCACAACTGGTATAATGTTTCTGGCAGCAAATGACGCACTCTCACAAGATTATGCTAAGACTTCAAAGAGCTCACTGAGTGCGGAGTCACCCCAATCATCAGCCCACCGCAACATAATCCTACTGCTAAGATCTTCGTGCTATGACTAAACAAACAGCCAGGGCAATTTAGCCTATGTAAAAAAGTAAAAAACCATAGTGATCTCACTCTTCAGTCCTAACCCTCAGACATATCTTATTTCCGAGCAGACAAGGAGTATCTTTCTCTTTTGTCTTACTAGTGAGCGCCTGAGGGAGTAAGGGACCGTCGAAGGATCCAATAGGAGAAAAGGCAATTAAAGGCAGGATGAGTTTAATAGGCTGTATTAAGGTATTCTATAGGTTGATTCTTCTTTCTTCGCCTCTCTCGTCTACGTCTTGAGGTCGAGTACTGACGTGCTGACATCCTGTCGGTAGAGCGCCGGAACGTAGAGAGTTGGAGTGCATATAGTTCTTCACAGTGCCTAAGTTGTTTGGCTCATCCTGTCCGTAGACAGGATGGTGGGTTTCTTTGTTGTTCGCTCCGTTGTTATGCTGTAAGTAGAGTCCTTCAGGCGAAGAGAAGTTTTGGTGGAGTTGTTGACATTGTGGGCGCTCTGCAGAGAGCGGCTAACCGGTCAGGGTCGGTCGGTACCAGTATGAAAGATATGAGGGAGAGTTTGGCACAGGGTGTGCCTAAGTTTAGTAGATGAAACGAAAGGGATACTAGGAGGGCAATAGAAATATGTGCATTGCACATAACGTTGTGAGTGGAGGAGGTCTGTTTATGGTGTTTGTTAGAAGGTAGGATTGGATTACTCGTCAAAGCTCTGGATAGTTTCTATAAGGAATTATGTGCTCATGATTGTTTCTGTGTACGTCCGTGATATGTGGTAAAGACGTATGGAGCCGATTTGGGCTATGCGTACAAAGAGTGGCTAACCCGATCCAGACGGTCGTCTCATATAGACCTTTGGCTGGGCTCAGCCGCCTTAGCAGGCCTGCTCATTAGTCGGCGTGGAATACCTGCTTGAATTATGGTAAAGTTACAAAACAGAGTCTCATGTACGTTCAATTGAAATTTTCTGCCCGTTTGCTTATTGGCTGATTTTTGGGTGGCGGTTTATCGTGTGCTATTTCTACGAAACAGAGTTCGAAGTGTAAGCCTGGCGAATCACTACAAACAAAAACCGAAATCCAGAGTGCTATACAGTCAATGTTACAGTACAGTAAAGACTAGTAAGAGCACTTTCAATTTTGACGTCATGGATTTATGTGAGGGGTGAGGGGGTCTCAGTGACGTACACGCAAGTCAACCAATCATGGCGCACAAGTCAGGCCAACGGTCACTTTGTCAAATTTATGCTGATTTCAAAGCAATAAAAAACATTGGGAAACAGGTTGAAACAATGGTCTAATGCTGGTCGGCGCATTTGCAACTACATAAATACATATAATTTAGATAAGAATTACGAGATGTAATAAAGTGCAGAGATAGAATTAAACAAACAATGCACATGCGCATTACAAAATTATTAGGAATGTCTTATTTTTCTCTTTAATTTGATTGTAGCTCCGCTTCTACCATTGAAATTCCATTTTCATACTCACAATGTTAATATTGAATAAGACACTCTGGGATGCTTTGAGTGCACTCAGTTCATGCATAATAGAAGGTGCTAAAATAAATTCATCAGTCGTGATATTCGCTATGAGAATACGATGAATTAAAACCAAAAAATTACAATTTTCATATTACAGAGAAGTGTATAATTTTCTAGATCGAGTAATACCAAGAGGAGTTTTAGTCCAACAAGTTGAATTCTGTCATTTTTCAATTATTTTTCTTTCAAATTACGTAACAGAAAAGTCATATGTACTTGTTCCATAAATGTTATTGTGGCGGTACGCGTTATTTCTTCGGGTGTATATATAATGATTAATGCATATAAAGGTAAAAATTTATCTGCCTACTGTCAATTGCATGATGCTTGATTGATTGTTGATGAGCTCTTTTCTCTCTCATCATTTACGTAATCCTGGTTGAATACATGGGTGGGTCTTCTACATAGTGTTCTACTACCATAATTCAATTAATACTTGTAATTAACACAATTAATTAAATGCAACAACATACACACGTAACCGCACTAGAGGGACTCTAATCCTCTGAATACATGATATGTTAAAAGATATTCCCAGTACTCTTTTTCAATGGCAAGATGAGGGTAATGACACACACAGAAAGATTTAACACATGATATTCTAACTCCACGAGGTGGGAAGTGAGTCATCTACCACATTGGCATATAACCCACAACATGAAATCCTATTAAACAGTGCATTATTATTGGATAAATTGCATATTTAATAATTGAACAGTTAAATGGAAGGAATTAATTAAATGGCGTACAAATCAATTTACGAAATTACCTTGTTGCTAACCTCGATCACATAGAAAATAATAACATTAAACTTGCTCTTACACAGGAGATGCGCCGTTAATGATGGCTACGATGTTTAACACTCACGATAAAACGCTTTAAGATGCCGCAAATTTCCCTCTTATCACGGTGCCCCCTTTATTTCCCCCATGCCCTAGACCTAAACGTTGCTCTCCGTCCCAACAGTCTACATCGTCGACGAGATCTAGTTTCCAAGTCCCCCATTAACACTTCTTCACCTATCTATTCCACTCATACCCCCGAACTTATGCCTATCCCCCAATGTCGATCGGGCTGCACAAACCTACATTGCTGTTGATGTCTAATTCCCCAGTCTAAGTCCCAGCTGTGGAATTGTTCTCGCTCCTAGCACTGTCGCTAGCACTTATTGCTTTGCTGTAATGACCCCGTTGGTTTCCTGAATCCTGCTTATATAGTCTGGTGGTGTTTTCTAGAAATACGCCTCCTAACTTTTGGCCCCTCCTTTCACTATGGTCTTGATTGTTTCCGCTTCCGTTTCCGTTTGCGGTCTTGCTTCCGTTCCGTTTGCGTTTGCGGTTGGCTTTTACTGGGTCTGTCGCCCAACTGCTCGCATTCCCCACATGCCTATTCACCTTCCCACATCCTGAATAATGTATCCCCTACATCCTTACATGTTCACATCATTCAACATCACCATGCCTTAACACTACTATCACCACATCCCTACTATCACCACATTATTATTAAGTGAGGTTCATGAATACTATATTAGACGGGCTTGCCAATTTTGACATTGAACCTCCCAGGCCCACTTCGTTGTTCTAGTGTTAAATTTGTTTAAACGTTGCGTAAAGTGATATATCTCGTGGCCGAGTGGTGAGAGTCCTGAGTACATGGATCGGAAAGCTAAGTAGCTCGAGTTCAATCCCACTCGTGGCAGTGTTTTTTGTGTCATATCGGCATTTGTCACCCCGCCCCTTCAAAAAATTGACCAATCAGCGCCAAGACACAATTATTACGTCATGGATCACGTTCCCGCCTGAAAACCGTTGTTGGGGTGGTCATTGCCAACCCCCCATGTGACTGTACTTCTCTTTACTGTACTGTGGTCTACGTGGAAATTTTTAACATTAGTATACGGAGTGTTCATTATATTAGGAAAAATGCCAGATGAATTAATGAAAATGTTACATATTATGAATTATCTTTATTTCATGCAATGATATTTATTTTACTTAATATCCACATGTATTCATCAAATTGTTAGCAAAATTTTTCCTCAGCACTATGTCTTATAATAGAAGCCATTGTCGATCACAATGTTCATCCAATTCTAGCGGAACTTGCTGCAAATCGGTCACCAATAGCCGTTAAATGAAAATTATGCATCAAGTACGAAATCGCTAGGTAAACGAAGAAAAAGTACCAACCTTATCATTTATGCAAGATATTCAATCACTTCCCCGAACATGAAATCGTAAAATGAATCAAAGGAAAAGGGCATCCCTTCCAGTAGTCAACTGATAACGTGCTTGTTCATGAAATTAAAAAAATCTGACTATTTTAGATCGTAGAATTTTAAAAGATTTCGGTATACTCATGAGTGTGACGTATAGGATAACGAGTAGTGGTTGGTATCCAAAACTTTCCATGCATTATCGATCTCTAGAACAGGTTAACACGTTGACTCCGAAGTGGTACGTATGTATGTGTACCACTTAGGTTAGGTTCTGTAATTTTTTCTGATCCTTCTAGTGACTATACGTACAAAGTGAAGTTTTACACCAATCAGGCAATCGGAGTCAACATGTTAATAAACAACAT
The DNA here is from genome assembly GCA_006783055.1 of Trinorchestia longiramus. Lineage (NCBI taxonomy): Eukaryota > Metazoa > Arthropoda > Malacostraca > Amphipoda > Talitridae > Trinorchestia > Trinorchestia longiramus. The sequence goes on along the minus strand of VCRD01000973.1, from coordinate 91,005 downwards.
ATAGAATTTTGTCATTGAATTTTGACCATCATCACTGGCCAACAGAAGGTAATACTCCCCGAAATTTTTCAGTTAAGGCCACATTCAAACTGCAAAACTCAAGATATTAGAAGAGATTAACACGTTGACTCCGATTGCCTGATTGGTGTAAAACTTCACTTTGTACGCATAGTCACTAGAAGGATCTGAAAAAATTACAGAACCTAACCTAAGTGGTACACATACGAACCACTTCGGAGTCAACGTGTTAAGAATTAAAACCTCGCTGGTTTCCTGCAAACTTAACACGTTGCCTCCGATTGCCTGGCTGGTGTAAATCTTCACTTTGTACGCATAGTCACTAGAAGGATCTGAAAAAATTACAGAACCTAACCTACGTGGTCCACATACGTACCACTTCGGAGTCAACATGTTAACCTAGCCTTAATGTATCATCAGCAGTGCACCCGTTCGCTACCCGTTCTGTACTTCGTACATGCGTTCAGAAGTTTCTAGGTTACGAGTGCAATTACGCCGTACCAGGAAGTGTTTTTCTTATGGTTACCATGATTTTCCATTTTTGAGTTGTGAATTGACTAGCGGTTTCTTTTCTTCATGTTGTTTTGTTGTTATGCGTGTTTGAACATATTTCGGTTGGAGCCTTCGTGACGCATTTCAACTTTTTAGTTTTCTTTACCCTATTTGACTGCCTATAGCGTTAAATATAAAGTCGCCGGTTGATGCAATTGAGTAAGTAAAACCCTGTGCAGTGTGAAATGAAGTACAGTATGGCATTAACTAAAGCCTTGTATGATATTAACTAAAGCCCAGTACGGCATTTACTGAAGTCCTACATTAGTTAAAGTACCGTTGACATTAATGTCATCGCAAGAGGTGTCATGGAAAGATGCTAAATGGCCCAATATTGGATGTGAAATTTAGTCCAGACTTCTGTCAATTCTCTATATGTATTAATCATATGTTAGTTTTCTCATCAGATTTACCTGATCCAAGCTACCTTACTCAAAGGAGAGTGAACTTTTTTCTTGTGTTCTTACTGATGCTCATTTCTAATTGTTACGGATCAGACTTCTGGGGCGTCCGGTAATACACAGGTCTTGTTATAGTTGTTGTCGGAACTTTAGTATGGGTTGGTGGCGAGGAGATACGGTTAACACGTTGACTCCGAAGTGGTACGTATGTGTACCACTTAGGTTAGGTTCTGTAATTTTTTCAGATCCATGTAGTAACTATGCGTACAAAGTGAAGTTTTACACCAATCAGGTAATCGGAGGCAACGTGTTAAGAACCTATTTCTGAATCTGTGAATTGTTCTTGAGAGACATATTGGTCATACATGGGTCTTTTTTCAGATTTCTTGTTTATCAAAACAATAGAAGTATTTTTCTTCTACATGAGTCACGCTATTTCATGAACCAGTCTCAACACTTCTTGCTACACTTTGAGAAGTCTGCAAAACTTCTCATGAGCCCGTAATTGTAGCATAGTCAGGAAATCCAAAATTTCCTGTGAACTTCAAACAAAGCTTAAGCATGCATGATGATAACATTATTGAACTAAACATAAAAAGTGGTTTGTTTTTAACCATTTATTTTCTTTAATTCCTGATGTAAGTGAAGCATTGACAATTCATTTCTGTATGATGACACGATAATACTATATCTATAATGCTATAATAATATTGATAACGTGACGAAAAGGTAATGTCACTGTCAGCAATTATGGACAGGTGAGTGCTACGAATTTTAGATTGTGGGCTAGCGTTGTGGATCAGCAAATTCTGAGTACATTACACCCCTAAAAAGACGAAAATTTGCGGTCCACTTTCAGATTAGATGCTAATGAGCAACGGCGTTACTTCTTGAGATCAAGTCATTGTAGAGTGACTCTATACGTTGTTCAGTGAACAACATATCGAAATATAAAAAACAAGGCTATTTGTGAATTCCTTAAACAGCCAAGAATCGTGAGATATGTACCATTTATTGAACTGTCATAAGGGGAAGTTAGTTTTATTCTTTTAAGAAAAAAGCAGCAAAAGTTATGGTGAACGCATGAATAAATTGTTTGGACTAATAAGATTCCTTTGATTTATAAAATACATTACATTACATGTTCGCTTATGGACAAACATAAACCTGACATAAAAAATAATTAAATACTTCCCACTCGTCAGCCGTCATGCGAAGGATATTAAACACATAGAAAAACTAAACATAGTTTATTTTGCTACAAAAAATGCATAGGTAAAAGGAAACAGAATTCCCTGTTGAGCCAGTTCAAAGAAACTTCTAATTGATTGGCAATTTAATGGGCACTGCTAATTATTGCTGGAATGCATGAGTGGAGGTACGCATTAAAATTAGTTAATGAATCTACAATAATTAGGTTTTAGGTAATAGAGGCAAAGGTTTGTTGCTCTAGTTTTAATTTTGGTGTATTTCAAGTTCGACTTTTGTCTGCTTCCGCTTTTAAAATGAAATCTTTGTATTCCGATGCTTAGGCGATTAAAATTGTTCCCATTTACGATGGATTTTTTTAATCTCACTTGTCGAAATCTACCAGAAAAAGTCACTTATGCCCAGATTTAGCCTGTATTACAGTAAATTTTAGTTTTTTAAGCATTTGATTAAGTATTTAGGTAGGTAGAAATGACTGTCGAATGTAAAATTACGTTTCTTCGAAAATACTTGAAGCTGGAAATGTCAAAGACGAGAGAGTATATAAAGATTGATTAAACTCTAAATTTATTTTCATCCCTGAACCAGATGGGACACAAAACAAGCAATGTTTGCTGTGTGGCAAGGTTCTCGTCAAGCTAATGATGAAGCCAACAATACCAAACAAGCCCCTCAGGGCTGTACATCCCGCAAATGTTTAAATATTGATGCACTTCGTGAGAAGAAGTCTCGATTTGAGAAAGTTGTTACTTTACCAAGTTTTGAATTGGCCTCAACACAAATACCTTTCACCGAAGCGCCCTTCAAAGTTGCTTATCGTAATGCCGGGGTAAAAAAGCCGGAAACAATTGGAGAGACTGTGGTAAAGCCCGATTCCCCGGAGATGGTTGAGTTTTTAGTAGCTTGGAACAGAGGAAGGAAATTAAAGCTGGCCTTTGTTAAATGTTGTTATTCACTCCCGAATTGCTGAAATATCTGTCAATATGCTGAATCAAGTAATGGAAGAATTGGCTGCTACACAATTTCATCCAGCATACAACTTGATGAAACCCCTGACGTCTCGTAGTTCAACTAATTTATTGGATTTCGTTTCCTTTGTGCCTATTAATATAATCAAAAAATAATTCCTGTTTGTTAATTCCGTTTGGAAACGACGATGACCATTGGTATTTATTAAATTGTTCGAAGATTATTTGCCATCCCAAGTTCGAGTGGAAAAAATCTTGGCATTCTGTATACAGACAGAGAATCTGTGATGTTTGGCAATACCTATGGTTTCGCTCCTGCGTTGAAGAAAGAATTTTCTTAAGTTATGGTTGCATATTGTTTCCTTCATCGGCATGCATTGCTGTCGAAGACTCTGACAGCAGCTTTGAAGAAAAGCTTGTCTACTAGCGTGAAAATTGTAAATTTCGTCGAGGAAGGGTTGTACGAGTATACCAATCCATTTCAAGAGCGTTTTGTACTAAAATGGGAGCAGAGTATGAAGTTATTCTGTACTACAAAGAGGTTTGCCGGCTTTACGGATGACAAATCTTGGTGCGACTAGTTGAACTGAGAGCAGAAATTTCACTAGTTTCAAAGAAAAAGCCCACTGTAAAAACAGTTGGACAGTGACGGGTTCATTAATGGATTGGCGTACTTTGAGGATATTTTAGGTCAAACGAATGTCAGAAATCTTTCGATTCGAGGTCATGAAATGACTAGTTTGGACGCTGTTGAAAGAATGAAATTTTTTTGACTCATCACTGTGGGAGAGGAGGTGACAACTACGTAAACTTTCCAAAGTTAGGAAAAATGCAGAAAGGAAATGACAGCAACAATGCCCTGCCAGCTTCGCTATAAGTAGAATTCTGCCAATTTTTGAACACCTTGCAGAACTTCGGCTTGGGTCACCTTAAAGTTGAAGGATGGAATGTAATTCTTTCTGAGCCGAAATAAACTGTGAAATAAATAATGAAGACCTTGTAAATGACGTGCTGAGGACAGATTTAGTTTTGTCCGCGCTAGCCATACGATATTTTGCGAAATTAAAACAACCTAAACATTCTTGGAAACTTCTCGTGTACATTGATACAAGTCTATCCTCGTTTGGTAAAGCTCGAGTTTCCTTCATTATCACATACCTTTGTGAATAAGGATTTTCAGCTCTTGTTTCTATCAAAACGAAAAGTAAAATAGATCGCGTGTCAATGATGGCATGTACATCACATTTTCAAAGACGATTCCGCAGTTTCGCCTTTGTATTTAATGCAGACAAGAACAACCTTCTCATTTAAATAAAGTAGAAAATACAGGTTTGCATGAAAATTTTTCTTCAAGACAAAGGGTGTTTTTTTGTGTATGTGGAAACTGATTTCGGAAAAATGTACTCAGAAAATACCAGCTCAAGCAGTTTCGACGCATATCACAAAATGGTGGCTGGTAGATAAATCATACACTTTACCTTTCAGTATTTTCTTGTACTGTTTGATTATATATTATGTAGTGATATAAAATTACAATTTTATCTTAAACTTTATTTTTAGAAGAAAATCAAAGAAGATTCTGATCCTTTAGTGCAATGAAATTAAAAGTTAATTTTTCGTTGCAAAGAAATGGTAACTTTAAATCTCTAAAGCAAGGATATGGTAACACAAAGTGTGAAAAGGCACATGGCTTCAAAACTCATTCGTAATGAAAAGCTCCTTGTCAGTACTCATCCGCGCTCATTGAGAGGCACATCGTCGTAGTCTTATTCTGTTTCCTTTTGTTAACATTTTCGATTACCTTGACGTATTTTTCATTGCTCTTCAAGTTCTGGTTTCTGGTTCCTCCTTAAGTTTTAAATGCCTTGAAATAAATCACCCATTGAAAGAAGACCAGCGTATCATTAATCTTCCAAGCTACTGTGAAGGATTGATACCTGACATCTACGTATATATTTAAACATACATTTCAATATAAACTCATTTCAGCTGTGTATCTTTATGACTGTAGTGGTTTTAAAAGGTTGTCACAATTCGTTGGATAGGTTTTGCTCTATCTGTGGTGAACTGAGTGAAAAACCAACATCACAGACTCCGTTCAGAAGGTTACTTTGTATACTTCATTGTAAGGTTTGGAGACCAAGATAAATCATGGGCCTCGCATCAAGTGTGGTCAGGTTTTTGCGGCAGGACTCCGTCTGTGGTCTAAGTATAAAGTAAAATCCTTTCATTTTACACACAATGTGTGCCTGCAGCCTCAGGAAGCGAGTCACATCACAATTATGATGACGGTTATCCTCAAGTTGACAACTACAGAGAGTCCCAGCTGTTTTCTCAATCAGAATTACACGACTTGATACGGGCCCTTGTCATTCCAAAAGAGTCTGCCGAGTTGTTAAGCTCTAGACTGCAGGACAAGCAGTTATTGACCCATAAAACTTTGTTCTTCTGGTTTCAATGCTGAGAAAAAAACTTCATGCTTAATTTCTATTACGACGGTGAGCTTGTGTTGTTCTCCGGTATCCTCGGTTTGATGTAAATATTCAAGATTCTCTATAGTAGGGCAGAAGATTAGAGACTCTTCCTTGACTTATCAAAAACTAGTCAGATAGCTGTCCTGTATTACAGCGGCAACAATTATTCTTTTATACCGGTGATACATTCTGTTCATTTTAAAGAGAGGTGTGAGACTTTAGCCTTTGTTCCAACCAAGCTTAATTACGATGAATACGAATGAATCATCTGTAGTGATCTGAAAATTAAAAACGTGCACTTTGAATTTTCGATGAGCCCAAACAAAGTATTCTTGCCTTCCCTTCATATTAAATTTGGCATTATAAAACAGTTTGTAAAAGCCCTGTCAACAGATGTTGACACTTTCAAGTACTTGGCAAGTAAGGTTGCATGGCTGTCAGAATGGAAGATGGAAAGAGTTTCAGTCGGTCGTTACATTCGAAAACTCATGACAGACGATATTTGAGACCGTAATGAACGATAATTAGCGATCGGTTTAAACAGCTATTAAAAAAGTTGTAACGAAATTTCTTGTCCGCCAGAAAGAATCAGACTCAAAAAAAAAGTCAGAAATATACCTTCGGGTGCTCACCGAGCTTGAATCTTTTCTTTTTTGAACTCTTATCGCAGCCATTTCCCAAACAATCTCGGCGC
>VCRD01000973.1:0-84213 GCA_006783055.1 Trinorchestia longiramus | reverse complement strand
TACAAACATTCACGCATGTAAACAAACAGACATAGAAGCAAAAACCTACCAAACTGCAGCGATTAGTTAGCCAACCGGGCCATCTTGACAGAGGTCTGAAGGACTGCATTCTTCTGCTAGTCTTTCTCTGAGGGGTTGACAGCCAATAGAGTGAGTGTAGTCGTCAGAATACTCAGAATACTCATGATCTCGGCCATGCCACTCAGCAACCCACCAGAAATTGAAACAGTTGGGCGAATCTGTACTTCATCTACCAAGAGAAACACATTCTTCTGTTGCAGTGTCTGGACTTTGTCAAATGTTTCCCTCAGCACCTGATCCTTGTCAATAGATGAAGTGATGTACTACAGCTTGCGTTTGCATGGCAGCACCAAAAAGTCTCTGAGCTGTTCATAATTACATTTCGGGTATGATTGAAGAGCAAAACAATAATCATTCATGGAAAACTGCTTCTGCGATAAAAGTCCCAACAGACGTCAAAAATACTAACTTCTTCTCCTTCTCGGTGTCGACATAGGCTGACGTGTGAGCTTGAAGGGTGACAACATTTTGGATCGTTTTGTCAAACGGGATGTCATACATAGTTCATTGCCAAGCGCACAGTGTCGTCGGACTGCGTATACGATCTCAAACCATTGTTGGGATGAAGTATCTTAAACAGTGGTACACTAATGCCGTTCTTGAACGCACTGAGTGTTAGTGGGGAACACAAAGTGGTCTTGTTTTCGAAAATCACAGACAAGCTGCCCTCACTGAAGTTGTCGGTCATGAACAAACACACAAGCCTTTCTTTCGATCTTGAAATAATCAAGTTCTTGTACTGCTTCTGCAGGTTACGTTCAGGTTTGAAAGCATCAAATCAAGTAATCTTATCCTGAAGAAAATACCTCAGTTGTTGGTCTTCCACTTTCGCCGGGGGAGATGCAGGTTTTGGAGATGGCAGACATGAAGCAGGCACATTGAAGATACTAGGAGGGATTTCACTTGTTCACACAACCCCACACCTATTCGGCATTTTCAATACATATAATTAGTAATAAACTTTGTAAATAAACAGTATCCACTTAGAAATGCAGCAATGTGCCTCGAAACAAACAACAATGTCCGATTCAAACCGAGCGACAAACTACGACAATGTTCGCACTGTGACAGATGGGGGTTAACTGAACTCAGTGAAGTGGCCTCCGCTATCGTAGTCAGTTACATGGCAGTGCACGTCCTGGTTATAGTAGTCTTTGGTTCACGTCCAACAGTCTCTCCCAAATGAAATTTTTGATTTTATTGAGTTGTAGTTTAGAGTTAAATAGAATAATAATTGAAATTTGAACTATGATCATCACATCACGCTAAGTTACCATTATAAATCGTAGCTTAAAATTTCACTCCGATTCTCGAATATATTTTTTGTTTCTTTCCAAGTTTTGTTTCAGTTGTTCAATCAGAGATATAGCTATTTTATTATCCTCAATAGAACATATGCTTCTCTAAGAATTTTGTGAGGTATTTTAACGATCAATGTAGTATCATATGTTAAGAGTCAATTTTGATCGAAGAATGAGTTTTTGTTTTTTCCAATTGAAAAAATCTTGTTAAGTAACGTCTACGCTGGATGAATAAGTAAAGAGTGTGAAGTTTGGAGCATTTTTTTAAGTAACACACATGATGCTGTGATCGCTCATGTTTCAGTAAGTGGAACTGCCCAACTGCCCAGTAAAAGAACGCGAAAAATGCGGCTAGAAAGTTAGTAGCCTTCCATAAAACCGAGCTGTAATTCCTCTGGCATATCCGCGTTAGCCAGTCAAAAGGCACCACTCTCTAAACGACGAACATCTCACGGACTCAATGATACAGAATACATTGTAGTCAGGAAATACGAGAATACTAACCGTATATTTTGCAGACTTCACTATCTGAAAGTAGTTTTAATACCAAGCATTACAACTTCCAATCGAGGTGTTTATTAATTCATTTTAAAATTTTCATTTTGGAATACGATCAGAAGGGGACAGTGAAATGAAAATTTTGTAATGAATTAATAAACACCTCGATTTGAAGTTGTATTGCTTGGTACTAAAACTACTTTCAGATAGTGAAGTCTGCAAAATATACGGTTAGTATTCTCGTATTTTCTGACTACAATGTATTCTGTATCATTATTTAACGCACGCTTATTCCTAGCTACACCAACTCACAACAACTATTTGTAGTGATCCATAGATGCAATTATTCTACTTAACTGATAAGTTTTATGGATGTTTTATTCAGCTTCAATACAGCTACTATAGGTCATATTTCAGTAAAAATGAATTTTTGTCATAAGTAAAAAAATCTTACGCTAAAATGCACTTGCTTGTTCTCTCACTTTATTTCTTTACATTTGATGGAAATTGATTCTTAACCTCACGATTTGACTATTTAAGTGTACTTTATTATTAAAAATTCAAATTGTCCCAGCGGTTTATGCTGAACGAATAATTCAACTCCTACGAATGTATGTGTATTCACTGCTTAATGTACGTATGTGTATTCACTGCTTTACCACACAGCTATTACCTTTAACACAAAATTATTCCCTTAATTTTATTCTTAGTATGTGAATTAATATTTTCAACACGATTATTTACAGCTAAGTAAAAATACTTACTTGTAAGCAATTATTTATGTTTCTGTATTGAAAATTCAGAATGCATAAGGTGTATTTTTGTCAAAATTTAAGCACTTCTGAATGCAAGCGATTGTACTCGTATTTCACAGGATAAATATTTTGAATCAATTTTTCATTGGGTATATTGGATAAACATATCTAATGTAATAACCATGGTCAATGTATTTGTCGGCCATAGTAGAAACTGCAGTTCTCAGAAAGAAATTTTATTCTTTAACACACCTGCACATGAAAGAATAACACTTCGTCACAACCCTGCTTGTAATTTCATTCTTTCGTTAGTTTAGCGTTGCGAACTCAATTTACGGCAATGCACTCGGTTTACATTCAAAATCATAAGTATGTTAAAAACCATGAATTGAATCAAATAAAGGGTATTTAATAATATATATTTTAGAGTTAACTATGGCCAATAATGAAAATTATGTATTTGGTTCATTTGACGGTTGCATATGAGTTTTGGGATTAATTTTTTTGCGGAAGTTGTATTAATATTTGCAAAAGTATGGTAAAACTGCACTCAAAGTATTAAATAAATTCCAAAACTATTCTATAAAATGATGTCTTAGTTGACGAATACTGGGAATTGTTAAACATTTAAATTGGTCTGCATAAGTTTTTTAAATTTTACCTAATTACCAAAATTATCCAATTGTAATAAATGTCAAAAAAATCATCCCAGGCCTGTAAGTGCTAACTTCCTAATGCTGTATTGTTACTCCAGTAATTTCATAACTTATTTCTGCTCATTGTTGTTCGCAAACTCCAATCTGCACAGGGAGGTCAAGTTGCATCCCTTTGGAGATTTGAGTCATTCATGATGCAAGCGAAAGACCAAGCTGGTACTCAGAAAACTATTCATACAGTGGGGGAAACAAATATTCGTGCATGTTAAAATTGTTCATTTATTCAATTTCTGGCGAACAAAAATAGGATATACCGATACTGTATCAGCTCACACATGCAGAAATTTAGAATATGCTAAAGAAGCCAATAAATTATAGTAAATAATGAATTTCTAAACAATTATAAATATTTAGGGGTGAATGCAACCTCGTACAGAACACAAATAATAATAGATGATTCTGATTTAATACTTCGTAGCATAACCATTATTCAGTTCGACTTCAATCAATCTTTTTCTGTAGTTCTTAATCAATGATTTACATGTTTCTTAAGGATTTTTGTTCCAAGCCCCTTTAAAATTTTTCTTCAAATTTGGAATGAACGTTGAAACTCTTGAATGAATTTGATTTTCAAAAACGCCTCAAATTTTCAATGGGGTTCAAATCTAGAAACTGGCTTGACCATTCTAATAATTTTAGATTGTGATTGACAATCCATTTTTTGGTAGACTTCGCCGTGTGCTTAAGGTCGTTATCCTGTAGTCATAAAGTTGAAGCTTTTCGACGGAATCACATAAACTATTTTTCAAAATATTTTGGTGGTGGTAGTCGGTACCAGTAGGAAAGATTTGAGGGAGAGTTTGGCACAGGGTGTGCCTAAGTACAGGGGTGAAACGTAGAGGGATACTGGGAGGGGAATAGAAATGAGCGCTTTGCTCACATGTGTTGAGTGGTAGAGGTCTGTCCGTGGGGTTTGTCCGTGGGTGGGATTATATTACCCGGTAGGGCTTTGAATAGTCTCTTTAGGGAATTAAGTGTTATTGTTTTTACATTGATTACACGGGTTAGTGGAAGAGGGGCACGGGCTTTGGTTGGAGCTGAGCGTACAAAAATATTCTGGTACATCTCTGCACTCATTTTATCATTAATTGCCACTTGCCAGTGCCATTTGCAGAAAAAACACCCTCACACCATGATGTTCCGACCTCGAAACTTGACAGTAGGAATTGTGTTTTTCGGCACATTGGCTGTACCATCTCTTCTCCAAACATGTCTGCGTGAATTTTGTTCAAGCAATTTAATTTTAGAGTCGTCTGTCCAAAGAATATTTTACCACATTATATCAGGTTTTTGCTACAATATATCTTTGTTCCGAAACAAATTTTGAACGGGCATCCTTTTAGTCCACAGTGGAGTTTTTCTAGGAGAGTATGACTTCAGTTGATCCTTATGAAGTTCATTGCAGATAATTCGTAGTGTAATACTAGTTCCTGAAGCTAATAAATATTCTTGTTACTATTTCTGGAGATCATTGCATTATTTTCAATTCTTTGTTTGTTTTTTCATAAGGATCTAGCGGAAATCTTGCGTGGTGCGCCAAATCTTATTTTGTTTTCAAAGTTCCTGATATTTTATATGTTTGAATAAATAAAGCAGTAGTAGGAAATGGAATTCAAAGGTACTCTGATATTTTCCTGTGACTATTGCCAGCTTTCTACTGTTTAAAAATCAAAGTTTTCACGGAATTTGTGAATTTTTCACCTCTCACCATTAATACGACACTACAGTATGATTTCTTAGTGTTGAATGAAGTTGCTAGTATTTCGACATTTCAAGGTGACTACTAATAACAATTATTGAAACAAGCGAGAAATTTCTAGTAACAGAAACCTTATCCAAACAGTATTTTGTGTTACTTAAAATCAGAAATTTGTTCTGTACGAATACTTTTTTCACTCCTAAATATTTATAACTGTATAGAAATTCATTATTTACTATAATTTATTCATTTCTTTGGCATATTCTTAGTTTATTCATGTGTGTGAAAATATAGTATCGGTTTGTCTCATTGTTGTTCATCAGAAATCTAAACAATAAAGAATTTTTACACGTACGAATATTTGCTTCCTTCTACTGTATATCGTGATTTCCTTCTCATTTGCAGAGAAAACACACAACAACATTTAGCTAAGCCCAGTAAAATTTAGATACTTGTAGAATGCCCAATTTCTTAAAAGTTTTAGCTGACACAAAATCCAATCGACGGCTTAGGAACGGGCCCTGAACTGGTTTATTGTCATCGGAAAAACGAGTGTGTGGCGCTTTGAGTTTCCCTCGTGCCTCCATGCTACTGCAGTACTCGTGAAGGAGTCAGTCTCTCGGAGTGATAACGATAACAAAATCAGCAAAAGTTGTGAAGAATTCAATGATTAATGCTTCATATGAGTACAGAATTCATTGAACAATGTAATTCATGATGAATGACTCATGGGTAAGGTTTCACCCTCGTATTGTGACTGATTATTCAGAGAAAATTGAGAACTAAGAGGCGGTCATAATGTAACATACTATTACTTTAATCCCCACTCTCATTCAATTTAAATTAAAACGAAAGAAACAAAGTTTAGTGCACCTCCAAGCTAAATTATAGCATTTTCACTTTCGAATCGGTAAACACCAATGGAAGTCATAAATGCTCATTGAAAAACTCAATGATTGATACAGCCAAATACACGGAAAATGAAGCGCCTGCGTCATGAGTACGACTTACATTTCTGCATACACAGTCGTTAGAAGATCTCTTAAGTCGACAATTTTCCGCTTGCGCAACAAGGTTTCCGCGTTGCTTCAGGCACATTGGTTCCATCGCTTACTGATTTGTGACGGCACACAGTGATACGGTCCCAAATAGATAGTTTGTGTAATCTGAGATATACATCAACTATGTGGTTCTTATTCAGATATTTTATTGTTAATGTGTTTCCTTGCTTTTTCAACTTAGAGTCTCTTAGAGTTAGGATAGATTACAGCGATAGGAATGGGGCAATTAGTCGTACGTGGATTGCTATCCAAGTCCCATGTCGTCTAAAGTTGAGGCATCAATCACGCACAAGCACAAGAGTAAAAAAGGATAGACGGTGTGACGACTATACTTTCAATCATCAATTTTTACGCAATAATTACCTGACTCTCATTTCACAATAAGTACATTAGTAGACAATAGTTATATTACTCGAGGTACACATTACTATGGTTTGTAATGCGCAATAATGATAGGACACGCAATGTACAAGTATTACATGACTCGTGATATGTGCACAAATTATATGACCCGTGGTACACAATAATATAGTTCACAGTACACAATAATTACATACTCATGGTCCGACACTTATAAATGTATGACCCGTACTACCCAATATTACATGACTCGTGAGATGTGCACAAATTATATGACCCGTGGTACACAATAATATGGTTCACAATACATAATAATTACATACTCATGGTCCAACACTTATAAATGTATGACCTGTACTACCCAATATTACATGACTCGTCGTCACAATAGCTGTGAGACATGAAGTACCTGTTAATTATTAGACGCGTGACACAAAATAATGCTATGACTAGCATTATTGCTAGCTGTGTGTATACAGCTCGTGATATAAGCTGATTAAAGGGCTCGTGGAAGCAGTGAGGTATTTTGAGTACGTAGCCCCAGTTGCTAATTTTCACAATGAAACATGTTATAGTCATTAACAATGCTGAATTTGTTATATCTGTCACTCGGAACTCACGATAATTGTTTTAACTTACCCAAAATTTTGCGTTTTCGATCCTCCTTGCCTACTTAAATCCTACCTGCTTACTTGTTACAGTAATGTGAGATGAGTTTGGTTTCAAGCAGGTATAGATAATGAAATTAATATCAAACAATTACTAATTTTAAATCAATGGTTCAAATAAAGAACTATCACCCTCCTGCACAATATCTGTTTTTATCTCATGTAAAATATGACACTGAAAAAATTTCTGAAATTGTGACAATACCTTAACACATTTCCTGCGAAGTGACCCACCGGTGAGTCACTCAGGTTAGGTTCTGTATTTTTTTCAAATCTTTCTAGGGACTATGAGTACAAAGTCAAGATTTGCACCGGCTAGGCAATGGCAAGAAACATCTTAATAATTAGTCGTCTCTAATCTGCTAAAAAGCATCTGGAATTAGCTCTCCTTTCATTGTCGAAGTTCGAATGTTAACAGTATTATTTTGCTTATCAGTCACGGCAATTTCAGGAGTTCGTCATTTTGCACCAAGTTTCTACTATTCTGTACTACTCTGAAAGACTCGTGGTTTCAATTTTTAGAGCTCTATTAGTAGATATTGAATTGTTTGTATTGCGTGTGCAGTTAATTAAACTGATTACTATTCTACCGCTGACATCTTGTACTAGACCAGTGATTCTCAACCGCCGTGTCGCGACACACAAGCGTGTCGCGAGGCTCCCTCAGGTGTGTCGGGAAACTTTGTGACGAACACCTGAAAACACGGACAATGTGCGTAAATCTCGGTTTCATGTTCTACTAATATGCCTTGGAGGAAGGAATTTCCATCTCATCGATTGCATATCGAACTCAATCGTACTGCACACTCAATTTTGATCTCTAAATTACAGATGGATTTAAACTAAATTAGCTTCTGACTAATCATAACTAGAGTTGAACGCTGTTTTCTGTCCTTGTCAATTTTTCAATTTATTTAGCTCAGAATCAGTGTTGTTCGCGTGCTTTTAAACTATTGTTTTTGGCTCGCAATACTTGAGTTAAATCATATGGTGAATTAATTAAATAAAAATATTCAGTTTTTGTTATTGCATCGGTAGAATAAAGATTAGTTTTTAACATATATTTCAGAAGGCGATTGAGTGAAAATTTTTTTGAACACTACTTAATGTTCCAGTTTGACACAGGAGTTTCACCGTTGACACACGGATCAGTTTAACACTGCCTGTTGTTTACTGTTGTTGGTTAGAGTAGGCGCGTGTTAATTGCTTATGAATACTCCTTCACAACGAATAAATTTATTAAAAGGAAGGATGTTAATGATGGGTGTGAGGTTGAAACAGAACATACGATGAAGCCCTCAAAATCTAGCACAAAAAAGGCAAAAGTTCGCCATAATGGACAGTATTGTGATGATTATTTGAAGTTTGGATTTTCTTGGTCTGGAGATGTTGCTCAACCATGTCCATTATGTGTAGTTTGTGGTGAAAAAATGGCCAATGAATCCATGGTACCAAATAAGTTACAAAGACATTTCACGACTAAACATTCTTACCTACAAGATCTTAATTATTCTCAGACTGTTACAACAGCAATCAAAGCAACCCAATGTTCTTCAAAAAACAATGACCGTGTCTGAAAGGGCTCAACTCGCTTCAATTGAGGTAGCTGAAATAATAGCAATGACATCCAAATCCCACACTCTTGCCGAGTCAGTTATCCTTACCGCTTGTAAAAAGATGGTGAAATTTATGTTAGGTGAAACAGCTGAAAAAGAAATTAGTAAATTTCCGCTTTCAAATGATACAATACAGGAGAATTGTAGATTTATCGGAAAACATTCAAACAAATGTTCAGAAAAAGCTTGAAGGATCTAAATTTGCTTTAATAGTTGATGAATCGACCGACATCAGTAACAGTGCTCAATTGCTTGTATTTGTTCGTTTCATTAATGATGATGAAATAATGTCAGTTTTTGTGTTGTAAACAAATGCCAACAACTACTAGAGGTCAAGATATTTTTGATATGATAACAGGCTATCTTAAAAATGAATTTGACGTGGAAGTTTGGTGTTGGTATTTGTACTGATGGTACACCATGTATGGTAGGCTGTATTAAAGGTTTTACATCACTAACACGGAAAGAAAATCCAAATATTGTTCGTACTCATTGCTTTCTATGATACATAGAGAAGTTTTAGTTTCAAAAGTATCACAAGAATATTTGAAGCAAGTGTTACATCAAGTAGTTGAAATTGTCAATTACATTAAAAGCAGACCAATAAAGTCGAGATTATTCGAAGAACTATGCAAATCAATGGATTCTCAATATGTTCGCTTACTAATGCATACCGACGTTCGATGGCTGTCAAAAGGTAAAGTGTAAACTCGCGTTCATGGATTACAGAAAGAATTAATAGTATGTTTTGTTAAAGAAAGGCCCAAAAAATTCTGTATATATCTTCGATGTGAATTTTAGATGGCTCAAACGGAATATTTAACGGAAATATTTGGTCAACTTAATATTGTGAACAGTAGTATGCAAGGTCAAAACAAAAATATTCTAACTTCGGCAGTTGATTCAAAAGAACAGTTCAACAACTTCAAAAAGAAAATTGTTATTTGGAAAAACATAGAAAAATTGGTGAGTTTGATATGTTTCCTACAATACGTACTAACTGCACCAAAAAATGATCCCTATCGTGGTTGAGCATCTGACAGCGCTCGAAGAAATCCTCGACCACTTCTTTTCGTTGCTGAACACAGAAAAGTACGACTGGGTTCGTAATCCTTTTGTAGATGTTCCTTCTAATATTGGGTTTAAATTATGTGCAGAAGAAGAATTGGCTATCATTTCAAGTGACCGCAGTCTTAAAATAAAGCATTCAGAGGTAGATATTGACAAATTTTGGATTTCAATAGAAAAGGAATTTCCCGCATTAGCTGAAAAAGCCCTGTTAGTTCTTTTACAATTCTCTACTTCTTATTTGTGTGAATTGGGCTTTTCAACCTAAAATAATATAGAAAATAAGAAAAGAGAAAGACTACGTTCTATTGAAGAAGAAATAAGAGTCTGCTTATCGAACATATGACCAAACATTCAAGAAGTCATAAGACAACACCAGGAACAAGTTTCACACTAGGTAAGTGGCAATTCTGGGATACTAACTTAATAAACTGTATCAGACAAGTCTATGTATGTATTTTTTAATCTATTTTACGGTTTCATCACAAAATATTTAAAATTATTAGTGTGTCGCGACAGTTTAATGCGCTCGTAGGTGTGTCGAGGGTAAAAAAGGTTGAGAAACACTGTGCTAGACGAAGACATTCTAGTTGTGAAAGGACCCTCATCATGCAAGTATTTCCAAGGGAATCAGCAAAATTATTCATTTATTTCTAATTTTTATATAAAAATAATATTTAACTTATACAATACATATATTATATTTTTAGGCGTTTTTGATTGCTTACACCTCTCAAGTATGGAAACTGTCAGTTGGGAAATCTTTGTCCTTCAGTTCACTCAGCAAAAATTAGAACGAGTCTTCGAATATTTTTTTCATGTGTAAATATTTTTGCGTTTCTTTCACAATCATCTGGTGAAAATGACTTCATCAAGTGTAGCAATAGTCATTTGCATGGAATAATTCGAATTTTATTTCTATTCTGCCACACGTGCAAGTAAATCACTCATGAGGAATAACTGACGTCACATCTTGGATCAAACAAATGGTTGTTTGTTTTGTTTGTTGTTGTAGTGTCTTAGTCTCACAGACTTGGCAGAACCATGTAAAAGATTTGTTAGAGCAGCCTTATGATAAAAACCAAGTTTACGTAAGTATGATATCTCACCTCAACCTACTTCCCATACTAACATTGACTGCCTTTGCAATAAAGTTCATTAATCATTCGTTGAGTCGGATGCTTTTCCACTCAGGCCGCGCTCAGTAGACCACTGGACAGTTCGAAGATACTGTGTGGAATCCTTACATAAAATGCAGGTAAACGAGTCATTTTGATGTTGACATATCTACAAGGATAATAATATTCCTTGTAAAAAGATACACAATAGTTACACGTAAATTAGAGGAGATTGAATCTGCCTCTTCACATTCCCACCATTTTTTTCCATATTCAATATGACATTTGTGATGACACCTTTTTTTTAGATTTCTTCTCAGAGTATGCCGTAAAATTATATCAATTAATTATAGATACTTATTCTCTGTATTCTTCACGCTGTGTGACAACAATCTTGAAAGACTTCAAAGAACGTTTAGAGCCTTCACTCTTTATGAACACGACTCCTATGAAGAAATCATCAAATATGTTGAATGAGGTCGTTCTTTGCAATTACCCTAAAAACTTGTTATAAAAAACGAAACATTACATAAGTAGTAGGAGCCACAGCCAAGTCAATGTTTTCAAAGCGCACGATTCAACGTGCATTTTAATTCCGATGAAAGGTTAAAGCAAAACGTACTTGGACTTTGAATTCTAACTTTATTGTCATCAATGGCTCGCGTAAAGAGACAAGTAAGGCAATGACATCAAATGTTTGAATGTGAAAGAGAACTAAAGAATAATACTGGTTGATGAGCCTCACTTGAATGCTCTTCACCCCTCATGTGGAGTACACGGTATGTTAATTAAACTCAAGCACTAAAGTGTGCGATGCACTTTACAGGAATTATGTTCGAGGTAAACAGTCTTTGCCGATAAAGTATCATGAGTGGGTAATATATTTGTTGCACATTTTAGCAAATGTCGGAGAATTACACAAGGAGCGGGGAACATTAAGAAAACTATTAAAATGTTTAGAAATTAAAGGGCTAGCTCAAATTATATTTTTAACACTTGAAAGTTCAATGTAAAAAGGAAGGCAGGTATTGTAGTGGTAAGAGATTTTAACTTGATTCAGATCTCGATAAACGATTTTGTTTTTCAGCGTAAAGTGAATACTCTCGGTACACATGTTTTCGACTGTTCCGTGCTACTAGGTTAAATTTGAAAAAATCTGGGCAGACGCAGATGAAGAAGTTTTCCCTAGATCAAAATTGTTGAAACACATTACATGAACAAGAAAAGAATGAGCTTATCAATTTCTAAAAGAAATTCACGAACAAAAGGTACAAAATGAAATTCACTGACGATAACAATGGTGATTCTGTCGATCTCATGAATAAAACGGTAAACTGAAAATTCTTTTGGCTTCTTGGAACCTCGTCTCTTCAAATTACTTGGAACGTGATAGGAAAGCCAATTCACATATTTACTGAAACAAAAAGTAACAATTTGAGAACAATACTTTAGTTCATAATAAAATGACTAACATTTTACAAGCTCAAAGTAAAATACATTCACTTTAAGCTGGAATCCCCAGCAGTGAACGGTGTAATATCGAAACACAATACGTAAAAGCAAAATATTCCTTACGACAGAACAAATGCACTATATCAGACAAAGTCTTCCTATAGTGTATCCTGCAACTAACATCAGCATTTAACATATCGATGCAAGTAGTCTTAATGGTAAAATGAATGATGTAAGATTAATGATGATTACTGAAGATTTTGACATTTTAAGCGTCTAAACTGGGTTTGATCCTCGAATCCAAGCAACATATTCCCAGATTAAAAGTTCATTCCAGATATCTCATTGTATAACTACGACGGTCTCAAAAGCAACTAACGTAGTGAATTATGAACTTTCACACCGGGCTTTTACTCAACATTCCAACTTCTGCCGAATAAAGTGCGTGAAAGTACAAAAATTGTGAAGCTTAAGTGCAGGCAAACAAACGTAAATTCTATATTATTAAGGGCTTTTACTGACACGTCAATTACCTTTGTAGTGTATAGAACTATATTTAGAATAAATTATGAAACCAATGAGCCTTTCCATAATTTCAGTGACATGATTGTGGACCTAGGTAATAAAAATAATTGGTTAGCAAAAATCTAATATAAAGTTAATGGTTCAGGAACAACTCCCTTTACTACAACATCCAAAACTCTTTTACTCTTACATCTTGCAATCCCAACTAATTTAAAAAATGTAATCAGAAGGGAGTTATCGCTTTCTATTTTCGACCAACTTGTGGTAGAATGCTTCATTAACATTGCAAAGGACAAATGGAAATCCCATTTTATCTCTCACTGCATGAAAATTCTCTACTCACCGGAACTGACACTCGTTCTCCCCGACATTACAATCACGTTAAATTTGTCCTCATCGTTACCTACGATTCAACTCCATTAAATTGTTCTATATAATTGCAGATTATTTCGGAGTATTTGTAAGGGAACATTAAAGAGAGTAAATATTTAATAAAAGTTCAACCGTATTTAAGAATCCTGGTTTCTAAATTTAGTGAAGATATCTGTAGAAATTGTCAGTATTCTGTTCTTAATTTTAAAAAATTCTCTAAATTTCTTAGGTCAGGAAACAAACGTTGATTAGTTAAAAACAAAATCGAGCTGGGGCTTTTCCACTCATTTCTGTAGAGTTCAACATCAAAAATATGTCCACGAGGGAAATGAGTCAGGATTGGAATAATGCCAGCTGTAATTGATCTTATCTCTGAGAGATAACGGGATCACATTGAACGAAGGCATTACTGTGCATCTTTTGAATGAACTCACACCAGCACAAAACTGTTATAACGTGAGTACCCATCAATGCCCTCTTTTAGAACGTATGCTTTTTATGATTTACACTAAATTTGAGAGCTGTGAAGAAAACTACCATGCAATATAATACATATACTCAAACTGAGCTCCAGCTTTGAATGCGGATGTGGAAAATAGTCTGGAGAAAGTCTGTTCCGTGCAGAAGCTAGGACGTTGAGGGTTGTAGTTCTTTCAAAATAAATACATCGTACAAATTATTTTCAAATACAATACTTTTATGATGTCTCAATCGCAAGATCAAGTACTGTGGCCAAATTACCAGAAACAAAGTTTCATTTCAGTCACACTGATGTCGTAAAATTTCCTCCACCCATCGCTGGAGACAAATATCCAAATCGAAGAAATGACGTATTGGTGAGCTAGCGTTTAAATGACATATAGCAAAAAGTTCTGTCAATATTAAGAGCCTTGCTGTGTAACAAACTAACCCCGTAGAAAAAAAACATTGTTATTGGAGGGTTTCATGGCAAATTTGCCATTCCATTTAAATTTCAGAAATAGTATATGCATGACGAAATCTTACAAAGTAGTGTTCAAATACATATTATCTTTATCTTAACGTCTTTATGGAAACATACCTTTATTGAGGATTAGAACGATTAAATCTATTCATAATAACGTCTTAATGTAATGCAAACATCATTAACCCAATTTCTGAGGAGCTGGGAAGTTCTATTTTGTAACGTAGAAAATTTCCTTTCCCTGTTTGTAGCCGGTAGTAAGGAATCGTACAATTTCTAACAGTTGCACAGCATTTAAACTTTTATGCTGTAGATTATGCTCATGTTTGAAACATATTAAGTCGTTGTTATAGATCCATATAATTGTTCTAATCGACATTGAAGAGATGTATCATTTATAATGCTCATTTAGTTTTCCGTAACTTTTATTGGTTGTAAACTTTAGGAAAATTATCCTGAACTATAGCGATGCTAAAATTGTTTTCACAAAAACGATCCATGTTGTGGAAATACTGTGGTAGCTACCGGTTTTTAATTCTCAGTACATCACCTGCATCTCTGACCTCCAGCTTTTCCCTTCCAAACGTCTGACTTACGCCTTCATAACGGCGCTGTGTTCAATTTTCCAGCTTGCTGTCCTATGTTGCTCACTTTCTTTTTTAACACAATGTAATAATTGAAAACACTATGTGTCCCACCAGAATAGAAACATTCAAATGATGAATCTTCATGGGCTGACCTCTATATTGAAATATTTGAATAACTAATACAGTTTTTTTACTCTATAGTCATACAAATGCACTACGTGCCTATGCATATATGTATGTATGTATGTATGTATGTATGTATGTATGTATGTATGTATGTATGTATGTATGTATGTATGTATGTATGTAAATTTAACTTCAACCTACCGAGTCGTCGACTCTTGCGTTACGCACCCAATTTTCTACATCAACTCATTTTTTAGTATTCCCGGTTTTTTACTAAGTAATCGTGAAGCTCCTGTGCTATTGCTAGTGAATGTTTCCTAATATCCAGTTGATATAAAGCCTTAAAACTTTCGATGTTTTACAATTTTTTTAGATCTAGCGATGATTACAAGGCATGTTAAACTTTCTATTTTCGTTTAAGAGTTTTTTTTCCAGATGTAATGTTCAGTTTTATGATGTGAAATTAAGTTCATAGCTAAAAGCAATAATATTTCACTTTTAACAATTATCATCACATCAAGCTGAGCGACTGAGTAGCAAATTAGAAATCATAACTGAAAGTTTCACACTGATTAACATATTTATTTTTTCATAAACTTCAATCTCTACTCTAATAGCTCAAAAAGTATTGAATTACTTGCTATAGAATATGATATATGAGATATTTTATAGACCAATGAAGTGTATTTCATGTACCCACTTTATTGACATTGCATTGTTTTCTTTACATTTTCCCCAGTCCCACAAGTGTCTTCCGATTCACCCGTAAATAATAAGAAAAGCTGAAGAGTTGTGGGGTAATTTCGTTTTAGCCGACAAGACAAAATGCAAGTTGCTTGAACGTAACACAGTTCATCTACAGGGTGCAGCAACATCACTTCCTTTTTTCAAATAATGTTCCTTCCAAAAAAAGGTTATGTTGCCACACCCTGTACTTGGTTGGAAATAGCAGGGCCCAGAGCCACAACAGCCTACAATGATGTTCGAATGGGGTAACATCATATTGTTTTTCTCATTTATGGTTACCGGCAATACGAACATCATGAATAAGAATAATAATTTTGTAAATTTGGTAGGCACTCATAGAATTGTAAGAGGAAATCTACTTCGTGTAGAAGCGTGGCCTTCAAGATTTATGAATATTTCAGCTGTGTAGTGATGCAAACTATACTGCGAATTCTAATAGATCTGTAGAAAAAGCTGCTCGTTTTCGAAAATAGCTAAGTCTATCACTTAAACTTTTTGTAATTTCATAATTCATGTTAATCACTTCTGTTCTTGCCTTCTCACCAGAATAGTCAACCATACGTAAATAACTAAAAAATAGGTAAATTGTAAGAACTTTTATCACGACGCGTAAAAGTTCTTCCATTTTCAATTCTGCGGACAGAAACCCTAGCTGTGGCGGTTGAAACTTGTGTTGACGTGTGGTCGAGCTCACGTTCTGGTGACTTAAGTTCAGAGTTTCAGGGACTTCTAGAGGAGTGGCACAAGGTTTTCGTAAGTCGGATAACTTTCCATCTGAATCCGTAACAAATTCAACAAAAACGTAACAAATTTAAAAAAATTACTAAATAATTGGACTATTATTTCATTCATACCCTTTTATAATTTTTGCAACGTACTCCTAAAATCATATTATGCGTTCGTTGAATACATCACTTCTACATCATGCCATTTGGAGAATTTATGGTAGTAAAACCTATGTAATATAATTTTACCAATACATTAGTGGGGCATATGTATTTTTTTGGTAGTAGTATTCAATATATTCTAACACATATAAAAATTGTGTTCTATTACTAAGTTCACTCTCTCTGCATATATAGGTAAAAAATTAAAATGTTTATTAACATTTCAGAAAATAAATCTTCACTGCTGGTCTTCTGTCATTAACTCAATTGCTGGGAGGCCTTCCAGTGTGTACAGTTAGTGTCAGCAAGTAGACATTTCGAATACAAAAGAAGGTTATACAAGGCAGGGAATACATTTCAACTGTGATCTGTTTTTTACTCTAATATTAAACAGAGAAAATTGAGTCTTTTTACCTATTTTCTAAATAAGATGATGAGAGTGCTCAGCATTAATTGGAACTGTAATGGATAACAAAGACCATCACCGACTGTTGGTTTCGAAACATTTTTCCAAAATTTCACTGGTTCTTTTTCCCTAATACGTACGTGTCTTCTGAAGTGAGTTCCCATCTTTCGATGTTGAATTGTTTACACTCTGTTCTTATTATAATATTGGAAAATTTCAAGCAAAAAGGAATGATAGTGTGTGCTTTCCCCATATTAACGTTGTCTGAATCAAATCCCTGGAGCAGTTCTAAGTTTTTAAATGCATCATTCTACATAAACAGGTCTAATATTTGCTTCATTAATAGTACATAAGAGTTCAAGATGTTTATTTATGCGTACTGAAGCTCTTTGTTTGATAGTAACCTTTTCGCGGTCGTCTAAAACTAATCAAGTTTATGCTTGTTACTTGCCACTGCCACATTCCTCGCTAATTGCACAGCGATGGA
Source organism: Trinorchestia longiramus (assembly GCA_006783055.1). NCBI lineage: Eukaryota > Metazoa > Arthropoda > Malacostraca > Amphipoda > Talitridae > Trinorchestia > Trinorchestia longiramus. The sequence continues at coordinate 66,740 of VCRD01000973.1, read as the reverse complement.
AGTACATAACAAAACGCGTTTCGAATACATAGTTTGTCCATGCGCTTAAAATGATTCTCTGAAATTCTACTGTTCTAAACATCAATTACTAGGTAAAAAGTCTTTGAATATTGAAGTGGTAAGAACTTCTGATGAAGTTGTAACACGAATAACAAAATTACATGTGAGCAAAAAGTAACACTTTTGGTACGAATGTAATAATTCTGGCACCCCTGGTTCTGAGCCTCAGTTACTCTCAGTCAGTGGCAGACACTCAGTGCAGTAGAAGCGTTTGTGGAGTGAGGTAGTACAATAAGTTGAAGATTTTTACACTGCATGATTGTCCTAAGAACCAAGGCCAAGTTCTTTTAGAAATCGATAACCATAAACTTTTTTTATAAAAGGTAATTAGGTTCTTTTTGTAAACTTGTTTTGTTGTACTTTTTTATGATATTTTCTGAGCATGTTTAGAGCGGGAATTTTCCATTGCTGCTGTCGTCTGCTGCTTGTAATATGAAATCAGCAAGCCAGTTATACCGCTGCGCTCTGTATCTTCAGATAATCTGTGCTTGCAACATCTTCTGAAGTTGAATAATATTACGGTGTGTCTTAGTTAATACAAGGTTGATACTCTTTGTTATTGTTGCTTGGCGCCGGCCGTTCTCCGTGACCTCGACTCTTGCATCGCACTAAGCTACCTCTGGCTGGACTGCCTTCTGGAAGCCCGACGAGCTGCTCCTGTTTGTTTGTTTGTTTGTTCGTTTGTTTGTTTGTTTGTTTCATCTGCTCGCTCGTATCTTTTAGTATCAGAGTTGCTGATGCACTATTTGAATATAAGTTTTCTTTGATTGTTTCAGATATGATGGGATATTTTATAGTTGAATATGAGGTAAAGTTCGTCTACGTCTGCTTTCTGCTGCAAAGCGAACACAGCTGCATTCACTAAAGCAGTAGCTTTAGCGGTGCTCTGTTAGTTTAAAAGAGAGAAATGTGATTGTTTTTCATAGATTTTTCACTGTGATAAGTTAGTTTTTGTTAGGTGCAAGTTTGACTGTCTAGAAAGTTTGGTTGACAACATAGTTTTAATTGGACCGTTGAAGTGTGAAGAACAGGCTAAGTCATATTGCTGAATTTATAATGAATAATAAAAAGTGTCAAACAGTGACCAGTAAATTGTAAAATTTGTAAAACCAGGTAAACGAGCGTCGTGCTAGGACAGTATGACGATTTTTGTCAAAATTTCCATCCATTTCGTCGCTGTAGGAAACAACTCATTTGCTGGAAGGTTGATTCGTACTTCATTACAATCAGTCAATGCAGAATAATCTCACTATTGACAGTCAATTAACTTAAGTGAATTCATTTTAAGAGTTATTTTGAATAATTTGTAAGTATCGTTGTATAACAAATTGCACATACGAACATATTACTTGGTTGTTTCGAATCATATTTTGTTTGAAGTTGGGTAAATACTTCCGGTTTTTGTGGTTAAACTTTTTAAGTTTACAATAATGTTCGTAGCTAAATTCAAAGAACTTTGTCGCAGGATGAAATGTTGGCACTGTAATGAAATGTTAATAGAAACCAGTTTTAATGCTTCAGCGACAATTACGATTTACAGTAGAGAATATAGAATAGAATAGAATGAGGCTATAGGAACGAACCTTCTGGCCCATTCTTGGATCGGATAATTACTTCGATAATTATTCGGTTGTTTACCCAAGTCCCATGCCGTATTTCTAGCCGCGTCAACCATGTCGGTAGCGGGATTCGAACCCGGGTCTTTCCACTCGCAAGCAGATTCGCTCACCAGTCGACCAAGCTGGTGATAGTAAATATATGAAACTAAACTTTGACGAACTACTACGGAAAATGAACCAAAGCTTAGTTTAGCGTTCTTCGCAATTCGAGAACGGGGTCCAGAGAATTTGGAAAATAAAGCCTTGGGTTAATGAAGTTTATTTTTGAGAATCGAAAGGTGGCGCAAAATTCTGGAAGGCACGACTCTATATTTCGTCGTGCCAGTAGTGCCAAAGACAAACAAAACTTTTCGAGCTTCTGTTCTGTTCATGTGACTGTACGTCATATAATTCTGGGGTGAATGTCTGGTATCGCACCGTCATGCAAATTTTAATAGTAGTTCGTTGTAGTTCATTTGTTATCGTCTGTCAATTGAAATTTGTCCTACTTTACTGTAGAGAAATCACCCCAGAAATTAGAACTGTCATTTTAGCAAATTTTGAAATTCTTGTAATAAAAGAAAAAGAGGCTGCAGGTCTATCTCCCAAACATAATTCAATATTAAAATAGTTTTGAGCTGGAGCCAAGTAAACGGACTAGACATGCGATGTTTACGCTCTGTCAGCGTCAAGCGACGACTGCATTTCATAATACCACCAAATAAACATTCAACTTGATCAGGATTTGCGTCAGGGTTCTACATTCAACAAACACCACAAAACTCACACCGCGACGCATGGACAACAAATGAGTTTCGTAAAGCTAGGGAATAAAGGGGCGGAATTGACTATCATGACGAAAGTTACTATTCGTTCTTGTGTTACAACAGGTTTGTAGTGGAAACTATTTAACCTTCAGCTGTTAAAACTTCTGATATTATAATAGCTAGTAAATGTTTTGCATTTGTTTATGTGCTAGATTTCAGGGTTTTACAATTTCAGTTTTTATTTCACGTCTGATAGGTGATGAGTGATGCCAACCGCTAATAAGATAAATCAAATTAGAGATACTTGACTTGGATTTGTTTGACTGTATTCTGTACATCATTTCTTTAGCGGCAAGAGTTGTGTTTTTAATTTAGTGATCTCAATATGTAGAGTTTATTGTTCACAGACGTTTTGTCTTACGTCAAGTAGACTTATTGTAGATAAGTTTATTAAGACGTTTCTTGCGATTGCATAGCCGGTGCAAATCTTTACTTTGTACACGTAGTCACTAGAAGGTTCTAAAAAAATTTACTGAACCTAACCTAAGTGACGCACATGTGGGTCACTTCGTCGGAAATGCGTTAATTGAGCGAAGATCTTGGTATCTTCTTCAGTTTTGAATTGAAAGATAAATATTTACTCTGCAAGACATGTACTAAATGTCTGTGTCGTCTATATCGAACAGGTTTTACAGAAATGAAATGTTTGAATGGTAGAGTTAGTATTTGGTGTTAATAAGTTTCGTAAAATGTCAGATTACTTGAATTCAATTTGCGATTGATTGCGTTAGATAAGTAGCCGATGAAAATCAGAGATATGCCATGCACGCAAAAGCCGGCCATAATTTACGACAGAAACTTCTCATTCAAGTGTGACATGCTGTAGCTTTTCGTGCGAAAACCTGCTCATCATTTCATAATTGGCAACATAACTTTTTCTCCTCTGTAAGTTGTATGTGCTGGTTTTATATTTTCCATTATTCAAATAGCATGGTGTTCTCCACTATTCAAGATTTTCAAGTTGTATTTAATTTGAAATTTGTTTGAAATTCGTCATTGACTTAATTTACGTCTGATAGGTTCAAGTTCTCTTGACATGTGTAGAAGTTATTCCTCATTACATTTTAAATCTTTATAATATAGGAGGGAATATATGTTTCGGAATTTAACTTTTTTATTGTGACTTGCAATTTCTCAATTTGTGTATTATGATGTTTTTACTTTGCTGTGAAGTCTTAGTTTCAAAGTGTGAAATGGAGCTAATTTTTAAATGACCGTAAGTTGTAGAGTGTCGCGTCTGCTCATGAATTTACACGATTCATTTAAAAAAAGAGCAAATTAACGTCCTGCTTGAGGTGGTACAGGCGGGAGGTCAGAGTCTCAAATACAGACGTCTGGCCACCCTGCGAACTGTGTCGTCTGCGGAGTACAGAACAATCCGTAAATGAATCGATCAAAGCTTCAGAAAAATCTGGAAATTTCGTGGATGAGTGATGCTAAGAATCCAAAAATAGACTTAGAAAAAAACCCTAACCTGGAAAATAAGTAAAAAATTTTGAATGCCTAGCAAAGGGCATTCGCTGGAGCCCATTTGTATTCTAAATTTTAGGAAACTCGGAGAAGCCTGCAGTTTTCATTTCGCTGGATCTCAGCGAGCCATAGCGAGGTTTTTTGGGCCGAATTATGATCAGATTGCGAGTTTACGTATGATGTAACGAATAACACTGCAGTAGTGTTGAGAGACAGTAACAGCGAAGACTGTGCGCAGTAACTATTGCAAAGGCGACATAATGGTTCATGACGTCGCAAACGAACCAAAATAATAGTTTATCTTATAACTGCCAAGCTATTATTTTCAAAATCAAAATGAATAGTAAGATTCATCACAGAATTCTTTATTTTTGCTGGTGTTGTCAGCTAGAGACCTGATGTCCCAAAAACGTTTATAAATTTACTTTCTGTCCATTGCATCCATTGTTTTTGGTTGCTGGTTAACTCGTAAGAGTTGAAAGCCACTTAGCAGTTGTGTATACTAATTCATTGACTTGTATTGGTAGAGCGGTGCAAGCAAGTATCCAGTTCCCAATGATGTGCGCGTTCATGACCCCAGTCCTCAAGAGTGACTGGGAAGTTTACGACACCAAGAAAAGCCTCAGCCCCAACGCTTCCTCCAGTGATGTGGTGAGTGTCTTGAGTTGGAGGTGGTTGTGAGTGCACTCAATGTTGATGGTGGTTGTGAGTGCACTCAATGTTGATGGTGGTTGTGAGTGCACTCAATGTTGATGGTGGTTGTGAGTGCACTCAATGTTGATGGTGGTTGTGAGTGCACTCAATGTTGATGGTGGTTGTGATCCAATATAATGTTTGTAATTGTAGTGAGTCTACCAAAAAGATGATTTTATAGATTATGGATACGAAAATGAGCAGCCCCAAGGACCGTTCTGGATCTAAAAGTTCACTTCTCTTACTTCTGTAGGTTTCATCATGCAGTATTTGTAGATGTAAATGTGATGTAGTCTTGTATCATAGTTTCTCCCTTTATTAAGAAAGATGTTCGGTTTGTGAGAGGATTAGTGAACGCAAAAATGATTCTCAATTCTATTGTTTCCAAGATCTTGTAATTTCTATAGAAAGGCGTGACCTACTTCCTTCTATCAACTCACTGTCATAAATACTTAAAATGGGTAAGTGTATGTAGAAGAATTTAACCCTATTTTATGAAACTGACCAATCAATCGTCAAACTGAAGCGTTTTTAAGCTAATTATGATCATCTAGGAAGAAACTGAGGAGATACTAACCCATAAATGTTCACTAATTCATATACTGATATTCAACGTACCTACGCCAATAACGATGTCACCAAGCTCACACCTGTTTATCTAAATTAAAATAAGAGCAGTATTTCTCAGTCCGTCACATCTTTTCCTTAGATCAGATCAATCTTCTAACATAACATTATTTAAGGCACCTAGTGGGAGATTCCTGATCATGTTAAGCTTACTCTTTTTTAGATATCATTGATATCGCTTTTAGTGCGCAGAACGCTTTGAACAATGTCGAATGTTTGTCTATAATGGAAAAAATGAAACTTGTTAATGACGTTATATAAAGAGGAGAAAACTAGTAACATTTTATGTATATTTATGGTGCAAAACGGAAGAGGGGAAATATGAATGTTTCGAACATTTTCCAACCATCAGTTATATAAACGGAAAGACAGCTGAAAGATGCTAATTGATTTAATGAACTTATTTAAAAAAAATAAAAATGAAAAGCTATCTATTGAATAGATTACCTAAGGTAATTATTCAGAGCCGAGCTATTTTTAAAAATCAAGGATGATAAATTTTCAAATCTGAAGAAAATTTAGTTTTTCTTAATATAATATCCCTATAAGGGCGCTGTTCTAAGGCCTAAGTCTCTATGAAAAGATCACGCTGATAACGATGCCCTTATTAACAACTTTTAAATTTGAAAACTTATTTCGATGCCTGACTACTCTACAATGTTGAATACTGAAAGCTGTTCTAAAATACTCGGATGGATCTCGTACACAACACTGTTGATAAATTAGGGAAGGCCTAGTTCACAATTTGAAGTTTTCTGTACACAATATTTATCCTTATAGGGACACCGTTAACTAAGTTAATCGTAAAATGTGCTTTCATAAGTTCTGTTACTTCCTATGATTTAATTTATGATTTATTTTTAGGTCTCAAGACTAAAATAGTTTACACTCAGCTGACAGAATGTAAGTACATGCATGATGTATTGATGCATGAATGATACAGACGTGGTATTCAAAGGTAACTAAAAGTAAAACAACCATAAAGGCGTTTTAAAAAGATTCGCTTTCCTCCTGATGATTAAATATTCTGAAGAAATTATGGTCAAAACACGGTACTGTAAAAATGAAGCTTTAGTTCGTGAATGTCTAGGCTTGAGTGTTCTAGGGAGCTCATCATTTATAGCATTGGTTCTCAACCAGAGGGGAATTCCCCTCTTGAGGGGGAAGAATAGGACCAAAAAAAGAAATATTAAATATGTTAAATACTAGTATTTTTCAATTTTAAGTATTTTGTAGCATATCATATATATATATATATATATATATATATATATATATATATATATATATATATATATATATATATATATATATATTCTAACATATCATATTCAATTCATATGGTATATGTGGCACATACCAAAATTTGCTGTATAATAATTAGGGCTGTAGTACAGTGCATTGTCTCTATGGCGGGGAACTGACGGTTGAATCAATTAAACTCGTTTTGTTGTGACACCCGCCCTGTAAGTGGTGCTGCGAGTAGATCGGTTGGCTGTTATTTTAATTGTTCTCGTAATTTGTGTAGTATATCCCATATATATTGATATTCTTACCTATTATTAATTTACCGTTTTCTCCAGTTACCACATATACTGGATTGTGATGATTGTTTTGAAAATAAAAATTAAATATTTTTTATAGAACATATAGAAGAGACAAAGGGGGGAATGTTTGAATTATTGATCATTTAAGGGGGAATGGAAGCCAAAAGGTTAAGAACCACTGATTTATTGTATTACTACGAGGATTACTGAGGTGGTAGTGTAGGGTAAATGCTCATTTTCTCAGTGTTTAAGGACCATAGGTTTAATGAGGGTAAAGCAGAACTTGTCTCCGGATTTTTAAATCTATAGTTTTGCATTCCTATAATCTTTTTTTGAAGTGCGAGGCAAAAAGTTATCTCTAATATAGATAACCCACGCAATCGCTCAAATGAGTACAGGAGAGACTATACGGTTACTTTATTATACACTGGTACCATAATAGTTTTGAATTTACCGTAGGTTTCTTATAATATTAGCAAACGATCTCTAAATAAGTATAATTAAAGGCCATCAAGGTGTCACATAAATTGAACTGTAAACATCAATAATAAATAATTAAACTGATATACAATAAAAATAATTTATTTGAGCTTCTGCGAAGCTAAAAGAACTTCCATAAAGATAAAGATAAATCACTCGTCTCAATAAAGAAAGAAAATCCTCAACCCCATAAAGATTTCTAGATATATTTACAGGAATCAAAATTACAGTTTTTAATCATTACGTTTTTGTGAGTATTCATTCACTGGGACGCTTAACGTTACAGTGGTCTGAGCACAATGTTTACTTGCGTCCGCTGTTCTAACACAGAAACACGTCTGCCACATAATTTGGAACTGTAATAAGCAATTGGACTTAACAATACGTCCTACTCATGCCGTATGCCTTGAAAAGGAAAGCTCATTTAAATTTGGGTTGTCAATGTTTAGAAAAAGTCGATTTTTGAGAGTGAGTGACATGTTTAGTGAACTATTCTGGTTTTGAAAGCTATTCTAGGGGTCTACTGTAAAAATAACTTCCATCAACGATTTTTTCACAATTCATTAAGATAACGTTTCACCCCTAAATACCTACTGTCTCCTGCCGTTGGCTTATGAATATAAAAACAATTTTCTTCGGCGTATATTATTCAGATAGTGTGAACCTGTCATTCATTAACTAGACGTAAAAACAGTCGATGGCAAGGAGAGAGGAGTTGAGAGTGAGTTTCATGCTAAGCTTTCGAGACGACAAGATACAGCATAGCAACCCCGCTATCTCAGTCGTATCCCGCCTCCACTTGTCACTTGGCTCTTACTTGTGTTGATGCTCCTGTGCATGCGCCTCTTTTTGACACTCTTGTACTGGTGCTCGGGTGTGTGCCTCAACTTGCTTATGCCAGTCCTGTAACGCTTTTATTATTTGGTCACCACGGATATTGATTCTTCAATTGAGTTTCGAAAACACCTTGACGCTTTATTTATATTACACAGCGCCAAGGAGCTTGTAGCTAGTTTTGAGCTTGCATATACAGTATTTTAAAAGTTGAAATTCAACTCCACTAAATGGGCATTGTACGAAATTGCGAAGCCAGTTGCATGCAACCGCTTTATTATGGGCGTCTCTGCTTGAGGTTAGGCTGATAGGTCAAGTGGAGAAAATATATATTTCTGCCCATTGAAGTTATTTTCTTTACGAGAAAATGCGCTGTAACCAATCTCAGGAACTAATTTCTTCTCATTTACATTCAGAAATATCGTCATACCAATTTAATTCTTGTTCCCAGTATAAAGAACAGAACTAATGATGTCAGATCCTAAAGACAAGAACTGGCTGGCATAGAGGGAGCAGATGTGTGAGAGCAGATAGCTACGCAGTAACAGCCCTGTCTGGCACACGCCTGTATTGACTTGGTGACCTTCTTGCGCTGGCGCTAGGCGCTACTCTCTCCTTCAGGTTCTTGCACTCGAATGTGTTGTGAACAAGGATGTTGGCTGCAGCCTAGTTTGCCCGTGCAAGGCATTCCTAGAACCGTGTTTGTGGATGAATATTGCTAGGTTTATCTGTGAATGTTTATAGTTCATAGAATTTACATACTGCTTTCAAAAATCTTGAACTCTTCGGTGAGTGTTGAATTTCATCGTTTGTACTACAATATTTTGACGATTATTTCTATCAAACTATGTATCGAACAAATTTATTTTTGCGTATCAAATGAGTTTTAGTAATTTGTTCCTGTTCCTTGGGATCTGGAATTATGGGCAACTTCATCTTGAGTTGCACAAAAGGGCAAAAGAAAAATAAATTTTTGCCTATACAGAAGCCCAAGATTTCATGCTCTGGGGAGAATGACTTAGGAATTTCTTCCCAGCTGAAGATTTACTTGAATAAATGAAGTAAATTCAAGTAACGGAGTTCAATTTCGAGTTTGTTAATAGTTTTGAACACGACTGTTACGCAATCATTGTTCACTACTGAAATCGTACGACTATATAAAATTATATTTTTGAACATATTTATCAAGTGATACGGAAAATTGGAACATTGCAAACTCTGTAGGCAGAAACCTAATTTCCTTATGGTTGAATGCACTCCTTTCTCGTAGGTTAGTAATGATCAATACAATCATTTGTGAAGGCTAAACAGCACAAGACCGGTTACTGCTTAATTTCTTGTGCTTTGCTCAAGTACCGGTTGATGATGCATCCCTACACTGCTACGTGATGACATTAGTATCCGCCTCTTGGCTCTGACTGACGCCAGACCACTGCAGCGCAGGAGCGAGGTTTTTGTCCCTTCTAAGGAACGTTTGCTCTGTTGCCTGGTGCTGTGTTGGGTCGCTGACTTGCGCCTATACAACTCCTCTCTCTCCCTCGCGCTTCACTGATTGCTGTTCACTATGTCACAGAGTTTTCTAGTCATTGTATTTAAATTTTTGTAAGACGTATCGCTGTTTGCATTTTATTTCTTGTATATTTTAATAAATTGGGCTGTAAGAATGCATTTTCTAGCATAGAAAAAAAACATAAAATGCAGCTAATATTTAAAAACGTGCTAACGAGGATTAAATAAAGAAAAGTACAACTGCTGAATGTGTAGACAAAGAATTACGTGTATTTACGACGAAACGGGTAGTTCCTGAATCAGTTCCTGAATTAGTTCGCTTAGAAGATTTCTTAAAAGGATCTTTACTGGTGGGTGATTTGTTATCTTGCGTTTCAGTATCCTGAGAACCGATTAAGAGTTGATATGGTTTAGAGGTGTGGACAAGGCTTCTAAAAGGGCAAGAAAGGTTGAAATGGGTGCTGGGAAGGTTTATAAAGGTTTAAAATGTATAAAAATAAAATAAATGTCCCACTAAGTTGATTTTCACGTGTCGAAAGGAGTTCTGAAACGTAACCCCCTGTATTGAAGTAGGATAACTGTACTACCTCTGAGCAGAACACTACTCGACGATAGTTTTCTATAACTCCCCACCTTTAACGTACGGTATCACAACGAATAACTTTTGAAACATTCTACGTTAGTGCTTTTTTTAATTCTTATTTTATGATGTGCCTAACGCTTTGACGAGCGTTTAAACGACTATAACTTTATTTACATAATTTTATTTCTTAAACGCGTTCGTTAGCGTTGCTCAGAGTGGACGAGTTTAAACATGTCCGCTGTTTGAGTCTCATTTTTCGGAGGAATCTGAAAATCCATTTCCACGTTTTGACAACATTGCATGAAGCTTAATGCTTCAAAGCAGTACATTGCGTGTTTTGTAAATTCAAAGCTTTATGTATTGAATTTTCTTGATTGTTAAATTTCTTATGAGCGAAACATAAAAGGAGACCGCTGAATTCTTCATTTTTTTATTTGAGAATGAATTGCGTGGTTTAGAATATTTTTTTGCGAGTACTCAGAAGAAGCTTCTTACTTGATTTCTCGAAATTAACTGACATTAAAGTATAATTAAATAATTGAAAAAGATAGTCGTAGTATCTATTTTTAAGAGCAACGAGTGCTCTTAAGAATAAATACAAAACGAAATAGAAAGTACAAGACGAAATACGTTATGTTCCAAACTAGTTTATTAAAGTGATGAAGGTAGTCATAAATAAGGATTTGCTTCTAAGGAAATGTTAGTGGAAAACTATATATCCCGCAAATGTTTATTTTATGAATTTTTAATGCATAAGTTACGTAACAAAGTGTTATGGAAATTTTATCAAAACTCATTTCAACAGAGATTTTCGTTGCTCCTATAAGTTTTATTGGTTGGAATTGTTTCTGACGTGATCCCATTCTGAATTATCAATAACTTGCGCACTCAATGGTGATTGAATGTCTGCTTCTGTCAAGCCTAATTTGACGTTCGTGTTAGTAATAGCTTTTGGTACTCCAAATCCTAATTAGTTGTTGCCGTGCCAAGTTTCGAAATAGAGCTGGATGGGGAACGTTGCTTGATCAATTATAATAGTGAAGGCTTCATTATGAACCATGCATTTTGAGTGTATTCCCGAAAAAAGCAAATGTTATTTAGTTTAAAAAATTGTTTCTGCTTGCTTCTACAGATAGCCGCCCACAGAGCTCAGCAGCTGATGCGGTTGCGACAAATACAGCAGACGCGGCGGCAGCTGCTGGGCCGCAGCGCAAGTTACAACAACGCTGCACCTTCAGCTAGAGATTCCGCCGTGCATCTTCCGCGGGGCCACCTCTCTGCCCACTGTTCCCGCACCTCCCGTAAGTACTCTCTTTTTGCCTAATTTCTCTTACTATATGGAGTTATGGCAAGCTAATTGCCTGTCGTACGTCAGGGGACGATGTGCAGTGGTTGTAGCCATCCCATAGCGAAATGCTAAGATTGAATGTTATGCGTAGCTCGGCTAGTTCTGGGTTCATATCTTTTCTTTGCTGATTTCTTTTTGCTCGTTACAATTTAAGGAATTCAAAAAAAGAGGACAGCTAAATGTTGTCAATAACAGTTAGCACTAGGAGAGGTTTGATTCTCTGCATTCTTAGCGCAAAATCTCGCATTAAATTGGAATAGCCGGTATATCGGCTCACTTCAGGGCGTGCTGCATCCTATCTTCGCCCGTGTGGAGTTTTTCATTCGCGTTCTGGAATTGTACGGCTGTGCACCATTTGTGTTCGAAACGTATGAAAGGTGAGATGACATGATGAATGGTTACCTCCTGGAGCATTCTCCTCAGGTCCCTTCATTTTAAACCAGCGCTTGAGCCCACTGGCTGCACTGCTGTAATTTAATATTTGCTGAAGTTTAGCATTCATTTGCTCATTATAGCAATCTATTCCGTAAGTTAGCACTTACCGGGTTTGCCGAAAAAAAACTGAACGCACCTTTAATTAAAAACCTTGATTGTTTGACAACTCTTATCCTGCCTTGCTGCATATCATCCGAAAGCCTGTTAATTTGACCTTGAAGATAGTTTTGTTATTGTTGTGTACTGTAAAATGGTTTCCCAGCGAGATAAACGAGTGTAGGTGTCTACACTTCTTCGTGCCGGAATCAAAGTGAGTGAGGTCACAAATCTGGTCGGGGTGTCCCGTACAACTGTTTACGTGATCAGACGTACTGGCAGTGGTCGAAAGAGTGTTGTGGATTGAGACAGCTTGCGAGATGCCATTCAAAGCAGTCCCTTGACGTCCATGTGCCGACACGCCTGGAGGCTCGGGGTTGAAGCGGTCACAGTTAGACGAGCAGTCGTAAAGCTGGGAGGCAAGTCTCATGTCATTGTTGAGAGGCCGCTGCTCACGCCAGCTATTCGCGCCAAGCGTTTTGAACGTTGCCAGAGGCTCATGAATGATCTCAAGTCTGTTCCACCTGGTCGGGTGATCATCTTCTCAAACGAGTAAACTTGAATAGTCGAGTCGACCCGGTGAGAAATATTGAAGTCCGTACATTGAGGCCAAGGCCTGTCGCGTTCGCCACCCAAACATCACCGCCCTAAAGCATCCGTTGACCGGGAGTGGATGACCATGAACACGGACTTCGTTATCAAGACCTTCAAAAACTTCAAGCGCCGTCTCGAGGCTATCATCGCTGCGGATATCGGTTGTATTGAATAGAATTGAAGATTAGACCGGTATTTTTATTGCCTGAAAATTTTGATCACTTTGGTCAAGGGGTTTATGAGGTACCTAAGGCAGAATTTAGATTTAGAGTTTATTCATTTTTTTTTTCGATCCGCCCGGTACATGAATTACTTGTGATTTTATTTTAGTTTTAATCGTCTTTTTTTAAGCTGTTCGTAATTACGTTTGCATACTTTTCGTATTTGCATAGAGAAGTATGAATATTCATGTAAATTCACTTTAGGTTGTTTATTGCACGCTCGGCTCTACAATCGCTTGAAGGTTAGAGAATGAAACTTCATCATGCAGGGCCATCAGTTTTGATTAAATTTTTATTGCATTGATTCTTGGTAGCACGATTAGATCGAAAGCGGGTTCGTGTTGCGTTTGTGTAATTTTTCATATTCTAAGCATATACCATAGAATTATGACGAAGTATTATATCAAGATGTAAGCTGATGAACATTTGTCACTTTTACTTCTACTGTTAATCATTCGGGTATTTCTTTCAACTTACTACATTCTTTTTTATTTCAGTTGTCCTGTTCTCTTACTGTCTTTGTTTTTTAGGAACCTCTTTGTCTTTTAGAACAATAAAATTGAACTACCGATTATTATCACCTCTAATTTGAGTATTTTTGGTATTTATATCATACCTGAATCGCAGGATGCCTATACGAGTACCACAACTGTTGGGTGGTAACACAGTCACCTCGTGCATTGCAAGCTGCAAATGTTACGTGTTATGGTTCCAGGAAGAACGTCGGTACAACAATAGCAATTCTATTCTTTCGCACGCATTTTACGACAGTTGAAACCAGCATTTCTTAACAAGGGCTTCAATCTAGTTTCTAGGAAATCCATCGACGTTGTATGATAAATATGAATTGCTTCATCGAATCTCTATTTACAAATAGTAAGCGAGACTTTTTTTCCGAGAAGACTCTGGTGCCGAGTCTAATTACGCTATCGATTTAAGTTAGCTTGTAGATTGCTTCACTTAATAACTGAAAAACTTGAGAAGGTCAATGTTAAATGGAGCACTTATTATGACTATCGATTATCTATGGCGTAATCTACTAAATTTTATATCGGCATCGCTTTTGGCGCTTTTCACTTAATCAAGTTATGTAACAAAAGCCATAGGGCGCTTATTAATATAATCCTACGATGTCGTGCTACGAGATCTGATTATCTAATTGCACTGATATCACGGACAAAAAAATCTAGAAATTTGACCAACCCACGCACTTTTCGAAATAATTGAAACATGCTACTTGAATTTATGTTTACTATTTTTTTCGATCACCCACCGCTCTTAGATGTACGACAACTATTTATGTGTATAACATTGTATGAGGCGAATGGCTCAGACGGCAATTTTACCCGTACTGTTTTTGATACATGGAGCTAAAAAATGGTGCAATTGCATCACATGACACATGACGTCACATTACACATCTCAAGATTGAGATGAGGGTATAATATATATTTCATCAAGTACATGCTATAGAATGTCATAAATACTTTTTTATATAAAGACCTGATGTGATAAAGTATAATGGTTTTCAGCTATGAAATCAGCATGAAAAACTGCTTTAGAATTTGCAAACATATCACATATTTACAGCTTTTTTATCAGTGCAATATATATATATATATATATATATATATATATATATATAAATATATAAATATATGAGCAGTATAGTGTTACTATTTTACTTTGTTCTGAAAATCTTTATCACGACTCCCGCTTTGATAAATAACAAGCATGCTGGCAAAAAATTGCTTGTTTTAAAGAGGATTTTTATTCAGTGTTCGTACATGTTTCTAATCAAATAACACCGTTCATTGAAGGCGCGGAGTTTTCATTTCCGTCAAATTTCATCTTATAAAACAAAGTATTGCAATGGATAGTTTGTTCTTTGGAATCCAGCGCAAGAGAAGGGGCAACTCGTATTATTTTTTTCTTGTTATAGGAGCCATTAAATAACATTGTTCGATCATTCACTGAAATATTTTCGGTGCAATTAATTCAAGATGAAGTGTGTCTGAAAGCCTAATTTCTCATATTTTTCATAACTTGTACGTTAACGGTATCGGATTTTATCCTGCTAGACTTGTCATTTTTATGACCGAAGACAATTTTTCTAGTCAGTCTAGTCTCTCGAGTATTACATGGTTAGCTTTTTCTGCTGCTCTCAAGATCGTCTCCCAGGTTGTTTACGTCCTGCTCGATTAGCTGTACGTGGTCCTGCTACGTCACTCTCGTATGTCATATTATCTCAACGACCTCTTACGTTTATGGAGTTTTCCACGAGTTAAAGCTCGTGCAGCGACATCATTTTGCTTATCGTCCGTGGATTTTGCTTATCGAGCGAGTCCACTGAGCTGTAGTGTGGCCGACGCGCTGTAGTTTTCCACGGTCATCCTTATCATGAACGAGTCTATGGCGGCGCGCTGATCATTTTACCTGTTCGATATACTTATCAGTGTACAGCGTATGCATCATCGTAGTCATGGAGCTACCAGAAGTGGTTAAAAGAAGCTATATGTTAATACTTGCATCTTGTGACGTAAAAATAAATTGAACTGCTTGTCACAATTGTTATTGAATTGAATAATGCTACTCGTAAGATCATTATTGTTTTAAAATCGTTGAGAAAATCAAAACTAAATTTAACCCATTAATGCCGACAAGCACATCAACTTGCGACATCAAAAACGTTAAGTAATGTTAATAAAATATTAAAAGAGGCATGGTAGGATGTTGTAAGTCGTTCAGAACACGTTCAGTATTCACCTCGTTGATGTTGCATTTCATTTCTAAAGATAACCTTGCCAGTATTGAGATAATATAACTTTTTTAAGTGGCAAGTTAACTTACCAGTCGGCATTAATGAGTTAATGACTTCGAAACTAAGAAACTTTGCGTATTTTCTGCACAGAATATTCACATGCTTTCCACCTTACGAAAGGGTTACGTCTCAACAATAAAGTCCATTCTATGAATTTGTTCGTAAGATGTTACTTGGTTCGCTGTTGACGCATATATCC
Source organism: Trinorchestia longiramus (assembly GCA_006783055.1). NCBI lineage: Eukaryota > Metazoa > Arthropoda > Malacostraca > Amphipoda > Talitridae > Trinorchestia > Trinorchestia longiramus. The sequence goes on along the minus strand of VCRD01000973.1, from coordinate 50,798 downwards.
AAACGATGTTCGTTTGATAAGAACTATAAATACTTGAAACTATCGGACAATACTCTTCTGTGCTGTGCATTAAAAATAGAATATGAATTAAAAAAAGTAATGCACCCAACAACGTAGATGCATATGCTGAGAGCGATATAAAGAAAACGAGAAGCATGGTGCCTTCACTTCACAGTACACATCACTTTAAGACTCGTGCGCTACGGTCAACAACTCTCCTCTGTTCATTTATTTTCGATTCTGAACAAATTTCTCACTGAAGATGTTTGTTCGTATTCGAGAAAGTTCATAAAATGAAAATTGGTCAAATGGGTGGCGTCTATAATCGCATTTAGTTATTTCACGTTATTTTTAAGCTTAATACGACACAACAGTGGCTTGTTTGTGTACAGTCGTATATGTGGTGCATAGATTGCGTCCTGTTGTGCAATGACTGCTGTGTGACGTGTGTTTAGAGTCAACCATCCTTCATTACGAGAGCATTCATGTCTTTCAACTCCTTGAGTAATTATCATTTATGGAAAGCGATTCTCATTTGAAGTAGAAGTTGACTATTAAATACCTTCCACACTTGTATGAGGGAATAATGGGTATTTTGACTTATAGGGGCTCATATTTTGTTCATGGTTGCATGATCACTTTATTGTTAAATTTTGTTTAAGACATAGACTTGAATATCTACATCCAACTATGAGGCAATGTCTGGTCGAGAGGGATTACTATACATTGCGTATCTTAATACCTGCTCTCTCTGTGTGCGGAAAAAATTGCTACAAAATTTGTATTTCATCAGTTATCATAGTGATTAATGATTCGTAATGTAATCAATATCTTTCATTAATTTAACTATAAATCACTTGAATCTACGATATTTTTTACACGATGAGGACTAGATCCTTTTCTGTGGAGGTTATCAGATCGAGTGTTCAGAAATTCAACTCGAGTTATTCTTTATTACCGAAGTTCCTGTCGCAGGTGCAATGCGATAATAGGCTAATTATATTCACGTAAATGGTAAGGTGACCGTGACATTTTAAGATAGTATGGGTTTCGATATAAATTATACATCTTTTCCCGAATCTTATCTTATCTTATGAACAGTGAAATTCACGGTCTGGTATAGTCTTCAGTGATATGAGTATTTTTTTAGACAAATGCTGACTTCAAATGGAAATTTAGAATTTATTATCACAATTTTCTGGCTGTCTGACTGAGCAGCTATTTTTAATGTAGTTTTTACAGGTGAGAAGTGAACCATTTTTCTTAAATTAACGCCTCAATAATCTTAATTTTGGGCTGTAAAATAAAGTTTACCTTACAACTTGGACGACAATTTCTCTCAGCTTCTCTTCTGATCTTGCGTTATTTCATGAATCCAGTACTCTTAATGGATGCCAATTCGCTCGAAGAATTTCAATTTTCCATCCTTTTTATTTTATCATTTAATTTCAGTAAATGAGATTTGCTCATAATTGAACGCCAAGTTTTGAACAGGGTTTCGAACAATTATTAGCGGAGAACCACGGCTCCAGATGAGTGATGTAACATCGCTTAAGGTTCATCCTGGATAATATCCATATTCATTTATTGAAGTCTTTACTAAGGATACAGAGTTCATGCTGTGGAAGTGATGTATCTGGATGCATATTAGAATCAGAATTTATGTACATCTTAGTTGTTGGCCATTTGTTATTAGGCGTGTACCCTTTTCAAATGTTTTCTTGTTGCCGTGGGATGAAATTAGCGTATGTTGCTAACATGGGGGATCGACTCTGGTTACTTGACTGAAAGCATCTGGACAGATGCCAAGCTCCTACGTGTCGTTGAGGCCCAATATTTTTATCATCAATAGCTAGTCCTTGTGATAAAAAAAATTGCTTATCTCGCTTCTACGTATACTCAACCAACAAATTGACTTTATGTACTCTCGTGTAACGGCAATTCTACATAGGATAAAAATTCAAGACATGGTTGCTGCTGAGCCATTCATTACTGTGATCGTCTATTAGATATTAAATTATTTGCCAACAAGTATGCGAGTATCCAAATAACCATTATTTTTGTTTAGAGTGACGCACCTAAAGCTAAGATACTCCGTTCCTCAGAATCTAAAGGGTACGGACAAGTGTAAGGCTCAGCATACGAGGGAGTGGAGCGCTGCCTCTACATGTTTTATTGCGTAGTTTCTTGGGGAGGTTGGCGAGGTGAGAGGCAAGGAGCAAATAGAGTCCGTTCTCAATGCCCCCTCCCCTCCAGAGCTGGTCACGAGCGAGACACTGAATAGAATAAGGCAGCAGGGACGAGCTATTTGCTTCATTCTTGGGTTGCTACCCAGGTCCCATGCTGTCTAAAGTAAAAACGTCTATCACGCACATGCACCTCAATCACACACAGGAATTTTTCAAGTCTATAAACTATTGTAGAACAAACAAGTAATACGCAACATTTCAAATTCTATAGCGGTAGAAAAAATGCGGAACGTTCATTTTGTTCGGGGAAAAATACAAAACATTTCGATTCTTTGTACTTGCTGTATGAGGTCCTTGAATTGTTATAGGTGAAGTACCGATAGTCACAAAGTGCATGCGTTATCAAGTGAAAGGGGAGATTGCAACCTAGGTCGATACAACGTCCCTTGATCTCTAGTTGCTTTTTGTGTTTCAGATTGCCAGACTTTAGGTATGCAAAAATAATGTAATTCGGTAATATCCTAACTGAGAGTATCTAAATCAAAATTTAAGCTCATCTTCACTCGTATCCAAATCGAAGGGACTTTTATTGCGAATCGCAATTCTTGTATTAAATGTTAGACGATTTAAATTTACATACGTTCTGCAAATAGTCGAATTGAGATACACGATGGACTGTTTTAACTTTGCCCCAATCATGGTGATCTATAAATTAATGTTATAAAAATACATCTATGAACGTAAATACAGCTTAATACGTTAACTGACAATACTATCGAATTGGTGTTGAACATTGGTGGGTTACTTAGTGTATTCCGCTTACCATGCTTGAATTGAAGTATACGAGCTTGCTGCTCCTGATACTTGGGCTAAACAAAAACGATTCAAATTTCGATGTTTTTCAAGTGGGTACAAACCTACAGAATTTATACGACTTATTACCAACAGCTTTTAAAAGTAGACAAGCTAGATGAGACATTTCCAGCACCATTCCACCATTACTATCCCATAGTGATGGCAAGAATCTTAACCCATATCGTCGTCTAATGTGGGCTTTCCGTAATGCGATTCCCAGATTCCATGAAAGAATTTTGAATACTTGTGAGTGTGTGCCAAGTTTTGAATGTTAGTGTAAATTTACGTGGCCAAGTATAAGGAATTTGTGTAGTTATTGAGTTTCCAGTATATTCTTGCCGATCATTATGTATTTTGTATATCTGGCTACTTCATTATTCTAATTTCTGCTCATGCAGTCTTGCATATACAGAATATTGCTTCTGAAAATTTATCTAATATCTGTAGTTGTTCACTTGCTATTCTGATTCGTCTTGTGGGTAGTCCATTTTTCACACACTAGGAGTCTACCTGATCTTCGGATTGAGAACTAGGAAAACTGTAAAAACCTGTTTGTTATAATTGTTATTAATAATTATTTGTATCTTTAGGCACTGTTGGATTTTCTTTATTATATTGTGATGGTAACTTGATTTTGTTTATCTTTTAATGGTTTTTGTCTTAAGAGGTTTATCTTAAAATTTTGAAGCTAAATTTTGCATTAACCCATTCCCTCCGAAAAAAAGTTTCAGGATTTTGGGGAAATTGTAATTATATAGTCATTAGTATGTATTTGTAGTTTTTATCGAGAAAAAAAAGGGTCTTGAGTAGTTGTCCCCTCTCCCCGACAGGGGGCAAACTACTGAAGGTCCGAAAAAAAATTGATTTCCTTTTATTCCGTGAGAGATATAAGTTGGTACCATATGGTACCGCTAGGAGGGAATGGGTTAACACGTTGCCTCCGATAGCCTGATGGGTGTAAAACTTCACTTTGTACGCATAGTCACTAGAAGGATCTGAAAAAATTACAGAACCTAACCTAAGTGGTACACATACGTACCACTTCGGAGTCGACATGTTAAAGTAATGTGAGAATACGGCATGGGACTTGGGTATCAACCCAAGAATGGGCGAAACGGCTCGTTTCTATTGCCTTATTCTATTCTAAAAAGGAAAAAAATCACACATAAAACATTCAAATCAATTACGATTTTTTATTCCAAAATTATGGTGAAACATTGACCACATAAAAAATTGTTCATTTATAAAGAAACATGGTAACTAATTTCTGCTGTTTGATACGTGATTTAACTTCTCTAAGGGCTCACGTTTAAGATAAAAAACATCATTAATGTAAAAATACTATTAATTAATCCAGGAATGCCTAGTGCGTGGTTAAATAAGCAATCCAAATTTTTTTTAAGTGAAATAAACTGTATTCATTTTAATTGGAGAGGGCTCTGTAGTTTCAAATTTCCTCCAATATACATGTTGAATGTATTGCATTACTATGTGAAAAAAGTAAGTAAACCTGATTAAAAATGTTGTGTTTCGACTTTTAAACCTCTGAGCCTAATAGATTAGTTAAACGCTATTTTTATTTTTTTTTGAGCATAAATAAAAATAGCGTTTATTTATGTGTGAATTTATTACGTCAATGTTTACCTACTTTGATTTGTTTCTTTTTTGTGCAAATTGGTCTCCCATCTTCACATAACAACTATATTATTTCCCTGTGCATCATAATGCAAATATTTTTGTGGTTAAGTTTATGAAATTTCGAAAAGATAACGCCTGCAAAAATATTTTGAAAAGTAAACTCCCCACTCACCCCTACTGATAGTGTTTCGCCACTCCCTCCCCTGACACTCTATGCCACTGCACTCCTCAAAGCCTCGTCACCAACGGCTACCACACCGCTTATGTGCAGCGTCAATACAAGTAATTTTAATCTTCATATTTTCTGCTCGTTAATACATCTGAGTATATATCTATATTTATATTCTGAAGCTTTAAAACCTTTACTGTGTAATACTACTTACAATGAAGTCATTTACAATGGAAACGATGTATGAATGTAAAGCTTCTAGACTCAGCCCTGTTGTGAATTGCTTTTGTCAGCATAAGCTCCATGTTTGGATTTTGGACCACCTCTGCGTGCCTGTTGCGACAGACAAGTCTGCTATCGCTCTAGCTGTCTGCATGTCGACGCACTATTCAAGGTGATTTCTAGCATACCCTCTTGATCGCAGACGGTTTCTCAAGACTTCCTGATTATGAAGAAAGCAGGCTTGTTGATATGACCTTTCTTTTATCACTAGTTAGCGATTGTTATTTGATTGGTGGTAGATTTTCCTTGTTTTTTTATTTCTCTAGCATTAAAGTTCGGCCGGGCAGTGCAAGTAATCGACTTGATGCCGCTTTGCATACCTGCAGCGTTAACTTGGAATGAATATTTTCGCCGAATGTTTTGGTATCCAACATGTGTTGTACGATAATTAAAATATCCTGATTCAAATGATGTAAATCACTTGTTTCGATAACTCACCGTTCGTGAGTTATTCGACATTAATCATTTATATGCTTTAAAATTGTATCAAGGCAAACAGTTCACAGACACAAGGTTTACCTGAACACATTGCTACAAGGAGTGGGTGCTAATGACCATGGTTGTATCTAAGAAAATAGTGCAAATGCGTCACATGACACATATGCTATATGCATGTAGTAACATCTAGTTGAAGATATAATCCTTCCTCAATTTAAGGTACGTTTGAATTGAGTTTTTTGGCTGTAGAATTGCGTTTGTGCTGAACATTTAGTATGCCACGCTGAAGTGTTCAACAGTAGTTAGCCAATATTGGTGTGCACCATCAGTGAAATCTGGTAATTACGTTCACTATGCACGTCGCTAAATGAACCCAAGTTCTCGCGGAAGAAGTCAAGATATGAGTCGTGGAGAGGAATTTTGAGAGACGTCTTGCAACCCAGCTGTCTGTACGCACTAATGCTCTGCTGTTTATTATTTATATAGTCAGGAGACATATTTTCGATGAAATTGGCTACGGCTGACTTGAACACCACACATTGCTTTCTTTCAGTCTCGACCAGGAAGTTTTGCACTTGTCTGTCAACAATGATGTTCCTTATATGCTAACCTACGAACTCGCCTTCTTTCACTTTTACATAAATCAATTCTGGAAACTTGTTGCGCAGCTACCGAGAAACATTTTAGTCGTTGCCTAGTGCCCTAACCTTGTTCATGTGCCCAGCTTTATAATTATGAAGCGGTGGCATGTGAACTTGGTCTCGCTCAACCAACGGCACTTCAAGGGCGTTTTTACTTCCTGACTGCATTATACATCTAATCACCAGTTTTTCTCTATTCAGTCGTGTTTCCTATCTCTGCTGTCCCTTGTACAGATGAAGGAACAGTACTGTGTGTAACCTGTCTCCATTCTCGTACGAAAAATAATTATTAAATTGCCAACAATCCAATTGTGCTTCCAATAGCGTATTTTTTCAGGAAGTAGCTGCATGGTTTAGCACGCTTCTTTCATGTGGGTAGAATATCCAACTGGTACTCATGCATATCTGCTTACGTTGTGCTATGTTACTACCTTCAATCTTGTCTTGGATGAATCTATGAACAGTCTATGCTTCAATACTGTGTGCCACCCGGGGACTTGTAAGAAAACCTTGCGAAAGTGTGAAGTTGTACCCGAAGCAAGCAAAGGAAATTCTTTACGACGTGAACTGAGCTGTTCAGTTTAGCCTTTGGTTAGTGTCAGATCCCGAACGTACATTATTTATCAAATAGACATCTCCAAGTTGTAGTTCGAGTCTGAGGCGTTTGTAGGAGAAGAAACAGAACTTTCTTCAAGCGTTTCTTCATCAAATGTCTATTCTCTTCCTGCTGTTGGATAGGGGCAAATAAATGGGTCACGTAGAATTGGTTTAGAAACTGGAGAATGTCTGGATACTGTACAGAAGCACGAATTTATTGGAGAATTTAGTGGCGTTTGCTAAGCAGAAATAACAGACTTTACTCACGGCCCACCATTGGAACTTCGAGTGCCAGATGGTTATTCTTCTTTGGCTGTCTTATCCAACTCCTTAAGTTGCATGCACGTGTCAAACAGATGAATTGTGGTGGCCCTGACTTGCCTTCAAATCAAGTTGTACATATAGTTTATTTGTTTCTCCAGAACGGTGTAAAATTCTTCCATTAGCATTTGTTCATTAGATACCTGTACACGTAACGAAACAGATTTGATGAATTCATGTGACTCCTGGACTTCACAATACTCAGTGTCTCTGGACATTAACAAAAAGAATGAAAATGTAAGTAGGCGATCTTGAAAATATTTCGACGGGTTACAGGGGAGTATAACTGTTTTCATAAACGTCGAAAAGTATTGTCAGCGTTCCATGAAAAATAAAGAAAAACGAGACAAATACATCGACAAACGGAGTTAATTGAAACATCATGTTGAATTGCAAAAAGCACACATCATGTCTGATATCTGCAGCTTATTTAGGTGTGTAATTAATATTTCATCCATTATCCACTAGTATGGACGATGATATCAAGAACCTGCCATTTTGAATCAAATTTCTTCCTGAATGAAAACTAAGATACAGGATATTTAGTCACTAGACCTGCAGGGTCGTTGTTATACTGTAGTGACACGTATTAAATAATTGGTGTTTGATGTCTTGTCTAATTTATTTATTAGTGATTGATTTAATGCATACAAAAAAGGTAAAACTTTATTCTCTGCCTATTTTTAATTGCATGATGATTGATTGTTAAGTTTTTTCTCTCTCATAATTTACGTAATCTTGGTTTCAATGCATGGTTTTTCTGCATGCTATCTTACCATCACATTTTAAATAAAACTTGAAACTAACACAATTAATTAAATGCAACAACATACGTAATCGCAATAGATGGTCTCTAATCCTCTGAATACATGAAATGGTAAAAAGTATTCTCAGTACTTCTTTTCAATGACAAAAGAAAGGACAAATGATACACACAGTTAATGTAATACATATTATTCTAAACATTACGGGATGGGAAATGTGAGTCATTTACTACATTTGGCATATGAATCGCACATAATGTTCTATTAAACAGTGCGTTATCACGGATCAATTACATATTTGTTAACTGAATAATCAAGAGTACACACTCAGTTTAGCTAAATTAATGGGCATCCACAACAACTCACGAAGTTTGCCTTGTCGCTAATCTCGATCACACTACCAATAATAACATTAAACTTGCCACTACACTGGAGATTCGTTACTGATGGTGGGTCTCGATGATCAACACGCAATTGTAACAACAATAACGCTAAGTTTTCCCCTTACATTCCTTGCTATTTTGCAATTAATTCTTCCCTCATTATACGCAGCTAAGTACACGTATAAGATCTGTTGTTATTTGTCAGTGTGATGATTAGCTTAATTCCCCTTTAATCACTTTTAAACCTATTCCACCCATACCCCTAAACCTATATCTATGCCCTCGATGTTGCTCTGGCTGCACAAGCCTACATTGCTGACGAGATCTAATTCCCAAGTTTAAATTTAATCTAACCCTATCTGTCTTCCCCATGGTTTTTATATGAGCTTTGCTCCTCCGACGTATTTTATTTTCCAATCTCCCTATTTGTCCAGTGATCTGAACAAGGTTTCGAAACGTCTGCCACTCTTCAATCACATTGAACGTCTCGCGACTGCGTGATTCTTGAGTCACACGATGCTTAGCCATAAGTTTCTTCTCGCTGACGTTTCTTTTAGCTACAAACATAACAGCCCGACCTTTTCAAGTGTAGGCCCTTTGTCTGCGCTGCGGGTTCTACGTAGCGGTTTCTATAGTTTCACACCTCTAACGTAACTAAACACTTCGAACCTTCTCAAGTGCAGGCGCTCGTTTGTTTCCCTTCCCTCGGTTTGCCTTTCGGTTAACCTCTCAACACTTGATACCTTCAGCACGACTGCGAATTACTCGAGTGATACACACTCCTCATACATATACTTCATACATCGCCTGGAATATGCAAACCTATGAATACATCATAACTACCATGACATACGAATAGGGTAAATTACTTACACTACTGCAAATTACTTCTTCTCTGAGTTCTCTTGCTGTCTATGTCTTACTTTGTGGTGTTATATCATAACACATTCTATGATCTTGTCTCTTATTGTGGCGAGGGTCTTACTTACTTTTGTGTACACCATTTAATTTAGTTAGGGGATGATATGATAAAGTTTTATTTATCATGGAATACTGTTCGTCGAAATATTTGTCTCGTTTTACCATCATAAGAAATTATTGATGTGTAGTAGACTGGGAGTTTGTGTTCTGTTTTAGCTTTTAACCCTGGTGTGATGTTCATATACAGTAGTTGTTACTTAGCCAGTGTTTGTGGGTCTGGTGGACCCGTTGCCTTTTGTTGGTTTTAATGCTTCACAATCGGACACTTATGTATTAAAATATACAAAAAATGTTTATTTCATCCCAATTACAAACAGTATAAATAGTAAAAATGTTAGCAGTTAAAATGAAAACGGGTCCCACAGACCCGAACACCACACGAGGGTTAATATAACCTCATATTGTGTGTGGTGTACCTATAACTTATATTATATAATTTGAAATTTTTAAAAATGTTTGAAAGCCCGCTTTGCCTCGCTGAATAAGGTCTACTACTATTGTGTGAATTATGATCCATAACAATAGAAGAAAACACCTTGAGGAGAGGAAGTTCTCTTACTCTAGAATCGTTCCGTCAGCGTACTTAACACGTTTGTTGCGATGCGACCCACCGGTGGGTCACTTAGGTTAGGTTCTGTAATTTTTTCAGATCCTTCTAGTGACTATGTGTACAAAGTGAAGTTTTACACCAATCAGGCAATCGCAACAAACGTGTTAAAAGGACTTCCGATCCTTCGCGCTTTCTGAGCTTTTCCCTTTGAACACCCTTGTAGGAAATGGGAAGTAAGAGCACTTGACTAGTTGTCATGTTGGAATCGTGGACGTCTTAACCACCATTTTCTTGGGTTAGTTATTTGATTCGCATACTCATACTCGATTTTTTGTTTATTGTATTATTTATTCTGAAATAATTTTACATTTAAGGACCTGCCACTCCTGAAGTACGAGATTTGAATTTATACTCGTTTTTATAAGTTGTCGAATGAATGAGTGTTCATCCTTTTATGCTCGGAAATGAGTAGATTCATCAGCATTTGTAACTGGGCTCTGCCACTGCTTATGTGTGAACTGCTTTAAACTAAAAATGTCAATTTTGAATGAGCGTTCGTCAAACTGAGTTCAGACACATGTCCAATGGTCGTTAAAACTGTACATTAGTAATCTCCTTACTTCGAGGCTATTGAAGTACTACCGTGCTTCGCACACAACATTCAAATCAAAACAGATTTTGTTACACGACACAAAAGAGTTAAATTACGTACTTGCATATTATTTTAAATGATAATTATAATTAATCTCTAGCTGCTTTTGTTTGAGAATGGCTCTTCAAATTCAGATCGTTAGCATTCGTGACGATTGCGAGTGCCTCGAATATATGTTTCGCTGTGTAGGAGATCATGTGGAACTATCAGCATTCATCAGGACTAGTGGCCTGTTCTTTTTAATGATGGAGAGATGTGTCTCTGATATAAAGAGAGTGAGCGTATGAGGTGTAGGAATATATTAAATAGTTCATTTTCCATTTGGCAGAGGTTATTTTTTATCCATTTCTGTAATTATGATGACCCGATAAGTTGCTTCTATCCGCGGGTGTGCTCGTATATTTTTTATTTCAGTTGTTGAACACATAAATACTAATGCAGCGATAAAAAATGTAAATTTGAATAATCATGTGGGTCTTACTATGTAATTGAATTTGTCTTCAGCCCAAATGAACTTTTATTTTGCTCTGTTTGAAAACATCGTTCTCGTACAATCCGGCATATTTTCAGTAATGGACAATGCAACGCTACGGTCTTTCACGACGTAGAAAATTCGTATATTATTTAAAGTTACATGGAAGTAAAATCTTTTATTAAGGAAGTTCTCAGTTGAGACATATTACTATTATAGGTTTAGTGGGATTTGATTATGTTTTTCTCACTGTGATAATTGTCTACAAGTTTATATGTCATCGCCGATAGAATATGGCTGCCTTGTGCAATTACTCTAGTAATTTAGAGATCATTAGAAATTAGCTGCATAACTAACTAGAAACTGTGTTAATCAATGAACCCATGGCTACATTTACTATTGTGGGACTGTAAAAATATCTAATCATGTGAGGTATGTATAAGAAGTCTAAAACAATTTTTTGAAACAGATTTTAGAAATGTTAAGTTTTTACAATACGTTTTTTCTATGGATAAAAGAAAGTAATCTTGATTCCTCGTCATTCATGCTTCAATAATTCTTAACCCCCACGGTGGGATACAGTGAGCTGGGCTGCTATGTTATGTGGGGAAGGTCTGTGGTCCTACATTCTCATCCCTACTGCATGTTCACCGCTTTTTCATACGTCATTCCAGGTGAATATTAGAAGCGCATTCCTTATGTAGCCACACTGACGCTAGTGCACTACTACTTCATCTGTAGATCTATTATTTTACTGGTGAATACTTCATATAGTAAATATGCGTTATTCTTGCTTGCATGTATTTCCGCTTCAACTGTGGTCAACTTGAAAATTAGTTTATTAATTTTTTATTAAATCGATAACCAGCTGTTCAAAATTTCATCATCGGATGCTATACAGTTGGCGGCTCTATTTTATCAGGTAGGAGTAATTGATACGTGAGACACTTTCAAACGTAACTGAAAGAGTAATAAAGTGCATTATAAAATGTGTGAAATGTAAGATATATGTTGATAATATAATATGCAGTAATAAAATACACAGTTTGAGTAACGTTTATGTGGTCCGATTCACACTAGATACTGATAAAGCAACTCATCGAGATATGTTATTGTAATGCGACTAACGTGCGATGGTAGAGCATTGAGCACGATTATCCTCTGAGTTTTAATATAGTGTCAACTGGTTCCGTTGTTTCACGGTCGCTTTTAAGGACGTATTGTGCTCGTAGGTCAAGTACTCGTCGATTGCTTGTTTGGTGCGCATAAAATGTTCGTTTCAGGGGGCAAGCAACTTGCACCTGTGTATTGTTCATTTGCACTCGATCCCTTTCTTCGGCAGAACAATGACATTGTGTTGGCGCCTGTCTTGAATTGAGTTGTTTTGCTTCGAATCCAACTTGATAGATGTACGAGTTTACTACTACTAGTTTACTCTGATAGTGTACCACATGTTTCCAAACGTCTTATACTGACATTTAACTGGTCAATAGCTATAATAATTTGTTTCCCTAAGTTGATATACACTACGACGAGAGGGGAAGTAACTGCAGTGTAATGTTTATGCCAATAAAAGCGCATTCCAAGCAACAGTGTTGTTTCTGTAGACTCTACGTGTTGTTATTCACTTACTGGAAACCATAATATATTCTAGGAAGTGCATTGTGTGCTAAAATGAGACTGCGTACCAATACCAATGATTATCGACTGTTTGAGAAGCTCTGTCCTTACTGATCGTACTTCAGCCCGAGTTTGCTTAGTTGTACGTCATGCCAGAACGACAGGCCGGATACTGGGGGCTTATCGACTGATCTCTCTGCGGTATGTTTGGTCAGGGTAGCACTTACTGTAGTGAATCAATGCGTTGTGCCATTTCCTAGGAGCATGCCCTGGGAAGTTGCGGAAATGATAGTTCTAAATTTTACAATTTAATTTGAGGTAATTAGTAGGAAGTTACTGAATCATCGTCCTGTTTTAACACTAAACTAATAGCATATGATGTGCTAAAAGTTTTATGCTTTGAATATATTTCATGCCGTATATTCTGTTATCTCGCTCTCTCCTACAAAATATTTTGAAGAACGACATTGTTAATGTCATGTACAGCGTAATGAGGTAACTGTGTCAATCGCATGCAACTCAAAACTTGGTGACTTTCTTGGATATGTGTTGAAATACTTCTCTATCATACTACGCCGCAGCACTTGATGTTCGTCCCTGTACATGCATATTTCATGGCGTGTACTCCGTGATAATCAGTGGTCTTTGTTCTGCCTGATACGCGTATCGTCGCTGCGACCTTGAAGTAAGTCAAGTCAGAGCCTCCTTGTTTACTTTCTTCCTGAGAAGCTTCCGTTGTATGTCGCGACTTGCTTCTTAGTTCGATGAGATGGCCAGCATAAAATGAATGAGCTTTTCAGAACTATAAAGAAATATTTTGTGGAACGTTCTTTTGAATGATGACTAAACACTCAGAGCCGAAAAGTTAACAATAAATAGCCATCGTATTCACGTATGGGGGGAAAAATTCGTGATTTCATATTTACAAGTTGATGACGTGTTCGGAAGCCATTTTCGTCCTCATAGTCTTCTTTAATCTAGGGAGACGAGATCAAGCTGTTGAAGATGTCTTTCGGAGCTGATATTGGAAAGTTCAGGAATCATATTCGTTGCTTTACGCTGAATTTTCTCCATTTTATTAATATCTTTTCGTAAAGTGGACCAAAGTTGCACTGCATATTCTAAATGTGACCAGACTAGTGATTTATATAACGGTAATATTATGTTCTTTGACTTGTATTCAAAGTTCCTTGGAATTAAAGCAAGAATCCTGCGTGCGTTTCTGACGTTTTTCCACTTGTTTGTCATGTTTGTGATTTTCAGTGATAATGAGTACAAATTGTAAATATTTATCTCCAGAAGCCTCTAACCTATTAGATATATATTTGAATTGGCCAGCGCTGTTCGAATTAGTGTTTCATCTCTTTAATTATTTATATAGTTTTCTACCTCAAAACGAAGATTTGAAAATCTCAGGACCCTTTGAATTTATGAAAAAATTAAGACCGCCCTAGTGTATACTCGCTCACCCCCAACCTTTTCTTTCACATCGTTCGACTTTTACGTACACGTGAAATAAAAATTATGGACGTCTCAGGTATGTGCTTTCACAGCCCATTTGGGTTGTTTTAGAAGTGCGTGGCTCTTTGATATAAGAACTGCTGAAGCTACTTTCTTCTGTCGAGGTGACCCAGTCTACAGTGAAGGTCACTGTCGCCCAAGTTTCTGTTCTCAATGTACGAGACTATAAGAAAGAGCAAGTGTCGTCTTGGAAGTATGAGTGAAGAGTTTGGCTGCAGGCTCAACTATCGCCGCTCGTCACCTCATGTTTATGGAGCGCGTGTTTGTTCAAGTGTTAGTGCTTTCATTTTTCTTCATTGCAACTAACAAAGCACAAGAAACAAAAATATAAATTATCTAGTGTGTGTCTCAGTGCAGTTACCTGGTATTTTTTTAAGATAAATGGATTGACAACATAAAAGTGAAGTTTGATTCGTTTTTTCCACTGTACGTCCGGATTCATCCCATTGTTGATACAATGTAGGTCACACGATTATCTTAAGCTTGGTTTGGCTGTCTTACATCAAATCAATTCACATTAAAAGTTTTTAAATTGAATTTAGATTTATACTGATAGTTTGGATTATTGATAGCAGACAAAGAAGTCTGAAAAACAGTAAGAAATATAGAAGAAAGGAAGTCGGTGGAAACGTATACCATGATTACCAAACAAGCGGTAATAGAATTCAACAATTAAATGAATTACATACAATTCACCAGTAAAATACAGATGGAACTCATGGTTCTGAGGGTGGAAGTACGTCGGGCAAGTTTGGCGCAAAATAAAAAATTTCGAGCTGTGGTAATCCTCGAATAATTGTTATTTCTACCATATTTTCTCAAAAAAATAAGGAACTTGAGAAATGCACAAATTTTATAATTTATTTACTGAGCAACTATGTATATCGTGTTCGAAAACTGGCAACAGATGTGGAAATTGCGTGAATAAATGCTTGACTAATAAATTTAATTTGACATTTATCAAACAATGTATTACGAGACATGTTTGCCTTTGAAGTAGCCCAAACCTTCGCTGATAAAAAGATTCAAAGATTTCCCATCTGATGGCCGCAAAGAGAAAGATACTAAAAAGTGTTGAAAAATAAAAATATTTTATTTTATAAGGCACGGGGAAAAAAATACAAAATATAACAGATTGCTCAGTTTAGGCAATTAAATTGAACGCCTAATTGTCTGACATGGCTCTAATATTTCCCATGACATTGAATTTATGCTTGTTGAGATGTGTCGGCCAAATTATTACTACTGGAGAACGTGGGCATAGCGCTAAGATAAATGGGAAACTGAAGTAATTTTGCATTCGAACCGCAACATTTTCCCGATCACATCACAAATTTTATCACGTAGTACTAGCATATCAACTAAAAGACTTTTGAATGACACTGGTAAATGTAACACTGATGACCTACCTCTGAAATTTTACCCTCAGTACTGCATATTTAAAAACAATACCTGCTACATAACTGAGTATTCGGTCATGCTGCCTCAGCTCAGCTGCTACTGCATCCCATGCGCTGGCGTATTGTTGGGCATCACTGTATGTGTTATGAGCTGGAATTCCGGTATAATTCCCTCTGGAAATACGTCTTGGTATGCGCGTAAGATCTAACACCTCCAATCTGAAGGATGACCCTTTTTTGATTTATTTGAATTGAATTAATTGTCGCACCCTGCCCGCTTAGGTAGCCTATTAGTTTACATAGCGTAAGAGTTATGCTTTCTTCTCGCAAAAGTCTGCTCGGAAATTCTCAGACCTTAGTATCTCTCATCCTATTATAAGAGCTTCACACTGCTGGAATTTTTCTTTTACTAATCGGTCACCTTCGAACCTAAGTAATCATGGTAGCCCAGACTAATTCATGTTACTTGCTTTTCCTTCGTATTCATACTGTTTTTTTATCTCAAATTATGCCCTTATATTTTTCTGTTTCTTAAACATGTTAATGCTTACGCATTTTACTTAGTATTTCATGAATTTGGCGCAAATGAACGGCGCTTTCCGCGTCTGATGCTGGAACGTGACGAGGGCAAAATGAATTGCTGTTCTTCATTTCCTCACCGTGATTGCGTGAGGGCGGTTTTTTAACCTCCAATAGGCTAAAAAAGGTAAATTTACATAACATAATATCATTACCACAAGTACTGCAGGGTCATACTTATTTCTTCACATAATCGCCAGAACAGTTACAGCCAGATTACCCGAAGTACTGGCAATTGAACATGGCCGTTACAATCGATGCTCCCGCGAAATGTGAGTTACGAAGTGTAAATTGTTTTCCTTGGACGAACCGACGTCAAAAAAAAAGGTAGACATGGGCGCAAGTGTGTCGCTACTGTAGGCCCCGATCAGCGTGTTGATCAGGTGGTCAACACCAAACGAAGGTTTACAATTTGTGAACTTTCTGAAGAATCTCCAGAAAATTCAAGGTCTGCGTTGTACAAAATCGTACGAGACCTCGGATATTGGAAGTTGTGGTCGTTCGGTCTGGGCCCGTTGTGCCCGTCAACGCATCTCACCTTACTGGCTGCTAACTCCTTTGAAGAAGGGATCGAGATGTCTGTGTCATGATATGACAAATGCCTCAACCGTTTTAACGATTATGTGGAGAAAAAGTAAGACCCTGCTGTAATTTTAGTAATTGAATTATTAAGTTATGTAAGTTCGTTTTCTTTTAAAGCCCATGGAAGGTTGAAAAAAGTTCTCTTATTTTTCAACCTGCGTTTTTATATTGGTACTGAATAATGTTCCAAGTTTCCAATGATAAAGCGCTTTTATAAGCATTCTACAGGGTCAGGCAAAATGATCTGACACATTTAACCTACAAATGTGTCAGATCATTTTGCCTGACCCTGTATGTTGAAAATTCTAAATTCCTAAAGCTCTGCACCATCCCTCTTTTTATTAGCGAAGCGTTACTCAACCGAGTGCCCATGGCTCCTCAAGGTAAGCGGGTGCCTAAAACTGCGAATACTTAACTTACTGAAGGCCGAGGGCCACGAGTGTTAACACGTTGACTCCGAAGTGGTACGTATGTGTACCACTGAGGTTAGGTTCTGTATTTTTTTCAGATCCTTCTAGTGACTATGCGTAGAAATTGAAGTTTTACACCAATCAGGCAATCGGAGTCAACGTGTTAAGCGTTTCAGTGAGGGGAGGGGACGCTGTATGGCTTTCTAACTCCACCAGCGCTCAGTTCACTCTTCTCGGAGTGCCCCACCTCCACCTTTCTTTTAACCATCGACATCCCTCAGTACGTCCTCGCTTGTGCTGTAACGAAGCTTTAAACTTCTCCATGATAGTATTACAGTATTGTAAATTTTCCTCGTTGCAATTACTAACGAGAAAAATGTAACCATTTAAACTCGTAACATGTTAAATTATATAATAATTGCGTCTAAAAAGTTCCTATTTTATGACAGAGCAATTTTATCCCTATTATTAAAAAACTCGCAGTTATGAATCAACTTAGGTAGACAGACAGACACTGTAGACAGACTCAGCAACCATCATAAAATTGTTTATTTAGCAAGACCATACAGATTAAGCAAAATGAAACACAAGGAATATCTTGAAGATCTCGCAAAGAGATACCTCACTTCTTGGCCTCACCTCAGAAGAACCACTCGTCCCTTCACCTCCACTGATTGTAAATTAACAAAATATGACACTGCTTTTGGAGTTAATTAGAAAACAGGCACTCGTACTGAGATAACTAAGATTTTCGAGTGACTGTGAGTTTTGTTTCAATGTAATTTTCAAAGTAAAGATTAGAACGTAGTACTAAAGCTACAGTGATATTTTTTTCGAAATTGATGAGAAGTTGTGCTACTAATCTTAACAAGTGCTTCTCAGGTATCGGAACGAGCTGAAATCCATAGCAGTTATTCCAATAATTTGTCTTTTTATTGAGTTATTTGGTGGCAAATAAACTGATGACTTAATAATGTCTGTAGTCGAAGTTTTTTTCGGAAGTTCGGCGACTGTAAAATTTTAAGACGAACGGTTTGCTGTATTTATGTTAAAGGTTATGTATTGAACGAAGGCTTCAGCCAGAATTTGTGAAGCATTGTGCATATTAACGTAGTTAGTGAGTCACTGCTTGAATCATTGTGGATGATAAAATAAAAATAAAAATAGCTTATTTTAAAAACTTCCATTGCTACTAACACCAGCATTAACATATACAATATCGATAAAAATAAATCCCTGCATTTGAATGACACTTTTACTCCCTCTATACCGAACTTATGAATAAGGGCTACAAAACAAACGCTTTAAGATGCGCTCAGATTTTAGAAACAGCAATGCTCATTGTCCTGTGGCCGGCTGTTCTACATGAGGCGATGTACTGTATACGCTTGGCAGTTTTAGATCCCTAATCTAGGACGAGGTCAGTCTTTTGCGTTTTAGTAAAGAAGTGTACCTTCCTACTATTTCTAGACTGAGTCTATGCTTGGTGTGTGCTTGATCTATTCTTGGTCTTTGCTTAGT
The DNA here is from genome assembly GCA_006783055.1 of Trinorchestia longiramus. Classification (NCBI taxonomy): domain Eukaryota; kingdom Metazoa; phylum Arthropoda; class Malacostraca; order Amphipoda; family Talitridae; genus Trinorchestia; species Trinorchestia longiramus. Next base: position 32,233 of record VCRD01000973.1, on the reverse strand, counting down.
CTATGCTTGCTCTATGCTCATTAATAAATTTCAAACGAATTAATTTTTTGTATATCATGATTACACGACTTGGCAATAGATATAAGACTAGGTATTGGATAACCACTGAAAATGTGATCATTTTATCCTCTTCGTTAGGCAGAGGTTATTCTTACTCTGACCTTATTTAAAGTGAGGTAATATCGCCCAAGGTAATTGACGCTGACTGCAGCCACTTGTGAATGTGACAAAAAATGCACGTCTGCACATCTTGGGAATCTAATAGCAGTTTACTGCCATGTGATCACAATCTTGTTTCGAACTCACTGTTGTCGCTGCCTCTTCATCAGCTGCCACATAAATAACGATCACCATTAATCATAATCAACTATGTACACGTACCATTTAGTTGCTTTGTCTAGTACTACAGGAGCCGTCTGTCCGAGAGCAACAGTGCATTTTTAGAGACGGCTACTCACCAAATCGTTCATGAAATAGAATTTTCCCCAAAATAGATGAATTGGAATATACTTTTTTGTGGTGTTTTGAAATAAATTTTTAATACGTTCGAGGAGTAAAGATCGCATGTTTATGTGTTAAAATGTAACGAATTTGATTTCGGAGCTCGTATTTGATCATTTTTCTCGAAAGAACTTAGTGTTAACAACTTTTGTTTTCTAGTTATTGCTTTCATTGCTCTAACTACGATATTCTACTGTCTTGCTTCAACAGGTATCTTAGAAGTCTACTAAATCATTTTGCTGGACTTTCTTTATAAGAAGGGGAAATGTTCAAATGAAGCTATTTTTAATCCAAACCAAATCAATTGTTGCAAAAGGCCATCAAAACGAGTATATGGAATATGTGGAGATATTCTAAATGCGACGGCTATTTTTTAAACTTTCAATGGGCTATAAAAAAGGGAAATTTATGTAGCATTATAATTTTATTGCTAAAAGTATTACATGGTTTCACTGGTTTCTTTTCATAATCATCAAAACGGTTGTGGCATTTGTCATATCATGACACAAGCTTTTCGATACGTTCTTCAATGAAGTTAGCCGCCAGTGAGGAGAGAAACGTCTTGACGGTTACAACTTCCGGTATCCGCTGTCTCGTACTATTTTGTACAATGCAGACTTTGTAATTTCTAAAAATTATTCAGAAAGGTCACTGATTGTAATCCTTTGTTTAGTGTTGACCACCTGATCAACACGCTGAACGAAGTCTACATTAGCGACAAACGTACGCCCTTGTCCACCCTCTTCATGAACGACTGTTCGCTCTTTAAATTTTTACACCATTCTCGTACCCTCACTCATAAAGTTATCATCGTACAATTTACTGATTCTGCGATAGATTTCAGCAACACTACCTCCTGCTTGCAAAAAACGGATTTGGCGGGAGCATCGTTCGCAGCGGCTATGTTCAATTGCCCGTACCTCGGGCAATCGGGTTGTATTCGTTTAGGCGGCTATCAAGGACTACTATAAACTTTACTTTATAGTAGTCCTTGGCGACTATATAAAGAAATATGCAAGGAAGACCCTGCAGGGCTATTGGTGATAATATTGTTATGTAAATTTACCTTTTTTATAGCCCATCGGAGGTTGAAAAAACCCTCGTATACTAAAAGTGTTTTCATGCGTTTTCACGGGAAATTTCTTAATCGTGATAATTTTACAATATTTGAATTGAGGTTTTGCAGGCGGATGTTCTATTTATCATTCTACATTTTGTGTTGCAACGAAAGATTGATGAACGAATATTGATTCAAGGATCATTGCATACATTTATTGTAATTTGTTTATTGTGAAAAAGATGTAAAATATTTCCATTTAATATGTGTTCATTCTCCAGTTCGTACAGGTTTCTTTTGTACTGTTCTTTTCTGGAAATATGACTAGTTCCCATGAGGATTAATGATGACGAGGGTTGTCGGATGATGATTTGAGATGAGTACAAATGCAGAACTGATAATAACGGAAATAATTATGCTAAAGAATTAAAAATTAAAATTGATTAAGAATCAGACGACTGAGTTGTCATCTTTACTTGTTTGAGCTTCCTCATAGCAATATAGTCTAGAGGAAATGAGTGGCATACTTCCTGATCTATGAAGCATAGCTAACATGAGGTGGAAGTAACCTGAGTCCCAGGCAGAACAAATTGACTCTGACAGCCATGTCAACTAAAGGATGTTTCTATACCTAACTTTACATGGATCATTTTTAACCACCCGAGCGATTATAGTGAAGACAACTAAATTGAAAGTATAAGTTATGCTGAAAGAGGTTGTAACTAATTGTTGAAAGCACTGGTCAACATGTAGTACTTAACAATAACTGATGCATTCCAGGCTTAAACGTGCGGCTGACATGAGGTAGAATTAATCTCATCATCAAAGAAACACATAATGAACATTGAAGCTAGAATCACTGATTGCTGCTACATAGGAAAGGTAATTTAATTTACACTGAAACACGTCACCCTAAGGTAGGAATAATCTCAGTATACCTAATGATAAAAACTTGGCAATGCATGGTATGGATATTTAGGGAGTAGCACCAAAGACTCAATTAAACACAGGTATGATTGCAGTGAAAGACTAAGAACATTGAGCTGAAATTATGTCAGAAGATATTGGATCCCCGAGGCAGGCAGCATGAATTAAAATCTTCAAAAATTAAAAAAATATATTGCTGTCCGGAACTATGACTAGTTCACGTAAGGCTCAGGAAAAATCATTATTCGACAACTTCATTATCATTAATCCCGATGGGAACTAGTAATAGTCCTGGACAGTTTTTTCATCTGTCTGACGCTCTTCTATCTCTGATTAGTGATCGTTTGATAAATTGGATTTGTTACGACCGGGTGCAATTTGCAATGTTCTTTTGTCATTTCATTAATCGGTTACTGTTGTTGACATGGGCGTGTTCTAAATTTTAGGGCATATTTTGTCTGTAATATCTTTGTTTGATGCAGATATTTGCTTCCTTAGCTTAGGTTCGTTTATGTGTTTTGTATACATATACTCGTATATGAGCCTGCAACATACCATAAGTCATATTTATAATCTTACGATAAGGAAAAAAGCTGCTCAATCCTGAAAGTACACGTACAAGTACACTGCCTCCGTCAACCGTGAAATTTAACAATAGTACATATATGGTCAAAATAGATCAAATCGACACGTTTTTCTGTCTATGTCTTCTTTATTTTATCGTGTCTCTGACACTGAAACCAAGATTTACATGTTTGACTGACTAAGTATCATGTTTTCTAATTTGTTTGAAATGGGCACCGGCCGTTTATATTTTTTGTAGGCGGTACACGTATATTGATCGTGAAGATTTGGTGATGTGGCATTCACTTCCTTCCTTTTTCACGAAAGTTGTGCGGCTGATGCATGTGTTATCTGAGTATTATTGTCAACTTGATTAAAAACTTCGCTGCGTAGGCAAGTCGCCAAATCTGGACTATGAAGTAGTCATGTTCCGTTAGATTGTAAATAAAATCATGAACGATAGTCAACCGAAATGCTTAGTTCGGTGAAACTTTTCAAATAATATATTCTATCTTCTGAAAGTATTTGTTTTGCATCATGCTACTTTATACCTTTCTTATTCTTCAAAAAAAATTTGTTTTTTGTTTTTTGAGTTGTATGAGTAAATAAATCTCCGAATTCTAATATCCATATACTAGACGGCAAGTCAATCCTATGAAATTGTTTCATTCCAACTTGTGTATTTGAGCAGGATTCAAGTAGCCAGAATGAAACTCATGTTCGTCGGTAATTTCTCGCATGACGTCATTAGGGCGTCACCGCTTAACTGAGGCAAATTGATATTAACACTTTAAAGACCGAATTAATTTCAAACTGATCAAAATGTTGCGTAAGTTACCACTCATCTTTACTAATTTATATGGAATTTTACTGTGATTTTGAACGAAACATTAGAAAAATGAGACTAAAGGGAATGATTATCTCTGGACACATGTGTTCCCATGTGGCATTAATGGGTTAAAATGATTTAGCGATCTCAAGATTGGAAGCAGTATTTCATTGAGTATCCACTTTAATTGGAATTATTCATGTTGATACCGTCTGTATCTCTGGGCATGCATAGGTTCCGTGAGAATACGGCATAGCAAAATTTAGTGTGTCACGCCTTGCATTGCCAAGCTGCGCTTGCCAGCTTCAAATTAACTCCTCTCATACGCATGCCCTGCCCCTTCTACTGACATCTCTTGGTGCGTTTGTTTTTCTAAGGGGATTCTAGTATCGAATTTTCTTTTCAGTTACTAGAAGTTTTGAAAACTACGTAATTAAAAGTAACCCTGTTACAGACCGTAAGGCTCGGTTTACCGCATTTTCTATAAAGATTAAGGTTCATATCGTTACGAACCATAATTTACCATGTACTGGGGAACAAGCGTAACTGGTGTAAGCTTAGAACCGAACAGACGTAGAAGTTTATTTGAAAAACTGAATAACATTATATTTAATTACCGCTTACTCCGTATAATAAACAACGATTTTAGCTCTCAGGGTTATAGATTGCGCGTGCATTTCTTTTAAATGATCGACAAATGCTAGGGCCCTAATCTAAAAGTGTATGCAGGCGATCTGCTTCTGGCACGTCTGACGACGTCAAAGTAGGCTGTTCTGTTGCATGTGGAAGCAAAAAATCGCAATGAAACATCTTTTTCTTAGTTCGGCATTTTAGTTTTCCTCCTGCGTAGTGCACTTAGTAGACTTTTGCATACGAATATCTCATCTGCAAAGCAGACTTCAAATCCTTTTTATCTGTAAATTGACCTACGCTCTACTCATTCTGTAAGTTAAAAGCTACCAATATCAGTTACCTTGTCATTTTGTTTACGTTAGTATTACGCAAATGACTGCTTAGAATCTATGTATTTGTGCTTGGAAATACGGCTCAATTTCGAAAAACAATTTTGACATCTGTTCATTTTCTCTTTAACTCTGGTTATGTATCAATTCGTGGAGTATTAAAGTTGAATATACTTATAAGAATGACTCAAAAAGTTGAAGATACTTTCATATGGAATAAGAATTTAATTTGAAGGTATTAATGGGTTTGTTTGATTTCAGTTCCAGTCAGTCCCTTAACAGTGGACCGAAGCAGGAGTAAAACAAAGAAGTCATCGTCGTCTTCTTCCCTCAATAACTTTCACACCAAGGTGGGTGAACTTGATTCATCGGATTTATGGTCAGCAATGCTTTTATGCCATTTGTGGGACAATTTTCACAAGTTCCTCCATTGCTTGTTAATATATTATATTTTACAATAAATATCTCTAACACCATACTCATGGTAATGTGCTGTACAAACGCCACATAGAATATTACATTATTCCTTGAAAATTCTCAGTATAATCCATATCAATCAAGACTGTCAAGTATTCCACTTACCTGTGCCATCGGGGTTAGTTGTAACATTACATCTGGTAAGTTGGAACTTATATCATTTGGTTTTAGGGTTCTATAAAACAACGGAAAACTCATTCATGTTCTCTGGGGTTCTCTTTTCTGCACACCCTCCAGGGATGTTGTATCTGGGGTTCTCAAAGAAATCTCCTGATGTCTCTTCATGCATCCTTGTAGTCAGTCCTTACCAAGTTTCTCATTTTCAATGCATGATGATCGTATTTTCAGATCTAGTCTATTGGCGTACACCAAGGACTACAATAATTTTATGGTAGTCCTTGGCGTACACAATCTTATATACTAGTGTCGTCCATACATAATCCATTACACAATTCAAAAGGCTCCAGGAGGTAAGGAACAAGCGTGTTTTCATGTTCAGCGTTAAACACAGCACGATTGTTGAAATATCCAACAACTTGTATGGTCACATTAGCACTGGTGACGGTGTTCGCAATGTCATGCTTATTGTCATCATCTTGGTTATCAACATTGTTCCGTCACTTGTCAGTGAGATAATCTTTCTCACCTCGACCCTTCAAAACATACAGTTAGTAACAAAATTATTCCATTACCCTTGAATTCCTTTTAGTGTACTTAATAACGTATAAAGAGCTTGGAATCATACGAGCATCAAATTCTAAAGAATGAGTAGAAGTATTAAGCACTGGCGGGTGTGTGAATAATTTCGTCATGGTGTCCATCTTCGTAGGAGGATCAACTCACTCAACTCACTTGCATCCTTTGATTCATCAAGATTTCTGTTACTGGCCTTTCTATGATATCAGACAGGGCCTGGTCGTTGTTAGTCTTTCGCCTGTGATTCCACATCGCTGAAAATGAAAAAACTGCTTTAATAGAATTGTTTTTTTTTTACTTTGGGGTTCAAACCAACCTCGCCCCAATGTTCCAACTAACTCTGAGGAGCCATTTTACAGTTGCATGCAGACCACAGAAAACAGCTCATTGGAAAACCCATTTATTCAGTCTCAAATTGACTGTATGTGACTATGTGGAAACAATTAGCATTCATGTATTGGCAGTATTTTTATACAACTTTCATTTGTGCTGAAAAGTTTATGGAGTGTCGAAAATCATACATACTTTTTTCCTATGAATACCGTTGCTTCTGCCGTCATGAAACAAATAAGGTGGATAGATATTGTTGTCCTCATTTAGAAGGTAGCATTTCACCTCTGCAGTTTATATTTTGTATGGAAATTCCAGTGTTTTAACAACCCCGTGTTCCAACTAACCCCAATCTCCCCTACAGTGTCACGTACCTCTTCCATCAATGTCTTCCTTTAAATTTACTTCTTCATTTCATTAAGGTTCTTGTAATTTTGTACGTCTCGTTCTCATTTTTACCACTCGTACATGGGCGTGATATCCGAAACGTTGTATTGCATACTTGTTTTGACTCGAGTTTCTCTATGATAATTACTTTCGTAGGATGTTAATTAATGGTAATTACCTAGAGATTATAAGACATTACTATAGTGTTAAAAATGAGTCCCAAAGTTTTTTTTTACTAATTCAGCTTAACATTTTCGAAAGTCGTTTACCTGGAAGGACAAATCATTCACCGAACGTGTCGCATGTCGAGAATCATTAGAATACTGCAATAGGCGGATTAATACAGTTGCTGTGTTTCAACGGCACCTGCACATAACTGAAATGAGGTAAAAGATGTCTGGGAAGTCTAACGAAAAAAAAATCACTTGAATAAGTGCAATCTAGCCCTGAGTTTTTCTCGTGTTAACTGAGGATGGACTACATTGCAGGTGCTGGACAAACTGAAGACAGTGCTGCACATGAAGGATGATCCAGACCCTGCTGATTCGCCTGACGCCGCTCTGCAGGAAGAGCTTGATGCTGCCTCAGCACATCCCGAGCTTTTCGACAGACCAGAAGAAGACGCACCCAGAATGGGCAGGTAGGACTTTTGTACATTTTCTGCTATTCGTGAATTTGAAGAGTGAAGTATCAAGTTTCGCCGTCTCGAATAACTGACACTAATTAAATTATGGTGGTAAATTTTAGATTAATACCTTTCTCTATTAATGACCACCTTCATATCTGTGAATAAAACCCCATGTGAACTCGAAAAAAGAAAGAAAAACAGTTTATTTCAATGTGTTTGATACACAAAATATTCAACATTGAGTTTTAAAATCAAAGAAAAATATACATGAGGTGTTAATGACTTTGAAGCCATTGACGAGAGAGGAAAGCGAATTTGACACTGAGAGTAGATTGAAAGCTGGAAGAGATTGGGGAGGATATAAAAACGTGATTTTGGCGTATTAGGAATGTTCCGTTTTTATGTCTGAGGGTTGAAAAGGAAGCGAGAGCCAGTCAGGTCTTTCGATGAATTGGAAATGACTTGATGTGGATTTCAAGTGGCATTTTTTTCATGCAGCATGTATTCGACAGAAAGTTTGCAGTAAAGTTAGTCGTAGTTGAACTTCGAGCACTTCAGGAATAGAAGATCAACCAGTTAAATTGTCGCGAGGGAGCTGTACTATTGTATGATAGATACCTTGGTCTATTCCGGAAAAGGGATGCTACTATACATGTATTCTTTTTCAATCTTAGTAAGCAGTTAGCTACTGGTAGCTTAGAATATAGGTTAAGTTTTCCCTTTGAAGTAAGTCTTCTTGATTGTTTACATTTATGTTACTTTTGTATTGTATTAGCTTTTTCCTGTACTACTGTAGTTACTATGGATGTCATTTTTGTCATTGTCTCCAATTGTCTTTCCGTCATTTTGGGATGTAAAGTTTCACTGTTGAAAGGTCAACAAAGGCTGAAATGATTTACAGTATTTTCTTGAATTTTTATTCTGTTTACTACGATCAGGAGATCGTCACGTCCTGCATCGCGCACGTCCAGAAGTTCCTCAGAGTTTCCCAACATCGCTGAAGAGACGGTGGACAGTAACGGAGTGGTAGTGGTAGCATAGCCTTCGTGGTGCTGCGGCGCGGTGCTATGTGGTAATGCTAGTGCCCGTTGCGATATGAGTACCACTGTGCAGTGACTGCACTCGTGCAACTGTGCTCTGACTAGCAATGTAACTAAGAGAATGAGAATGCATAACAGGTTTACGAGTTAGAGGTAGGCTTCTAGTGTTGTAAGAGCTTGCGCTCCAGTGTCGTTATGCTGGAATTTGGATGAGCTTCAACTCTGTATTGTCACTATGCACGAGAAAGAAATAATTGTTTAATCACGGTGTTGGAATAATTTATCACTATTGTATTGTAATACGTGTTTCAAATGCTTTACTTACTATGTGAGCACTTGTGGTTGTGAGCGTATTTGCATTGAGGGTGTTTGGAATATGGTAGTTCATTTATTGATTGTAGCGCCCAGCTCATGCAAAGAGGTAAAATTTGGCTAAAAAAGCTCCGTTTAGCGGAAGTTAAGGGGAGCTAAAATTGATCATGTACAGTTCATCATTTTTTCTTATCCGCGTGTAAATTTTGCATCACATTATTTTATAAGTAAAACGAATAGCGCATCAGCTCAAAAACCTAAATCGAAACGCGGATTTGGTTTGCAACGCAGGGTGATCGGCAAAATGATGGGTAGCAGAAATATTTCCAGAGTACCAACGTGATTACTATATGAAATATTTGAATAGCCTATTAAAGTTATCGACGAAAATTAATTTTACTGTTTTAATGAAAATTGGAAACTAACAGCCTATCACACTTTCAAACATCTGATTTATAAGAAAATAGTTAAAATAACTCGTTTCCTGAAAAATATAAATATTGATATCCCAGCTCATTAGTGTCATAGTGTGTTATCCAGTAAAACCAGTGCGTATTATGCTACTTCAATATATAAATTATCTCGTTGATGTACGCGGAGGCAGACAACATCCCTCATACTAACCCTGATGGCTCAAGTTATTCACTTGCACAAAGAGATTGAGAATGTAGTGGGCACCGCATGTATGAGGAAATAACGAAGAAAGTGTTAACAGTATGATAATTTTGCTTAAAACGCCCAATCGGAAATTAAATGGTCAAGATAGTTGCCGGCCAGTCTTACGACTTGAATAGCATCAAAGTAAATATTTTATGTATGAAGCTTAGAGTACACTGTAAGAGTGGTTCGAATGGTTAGCTTTAGTTAAATGCATCGAAGTTGTATAAACTTTAGGGGTTCTTACTGTAAGTTGATACCGCAACGAAATTACTTTACTAGAATGAAATTTGCTTGACGAGTAAATTTTTACTGCAAAAAGTGGTGAGAATTGAAGAATCGGGTGAATGAAGTTGAGTCTCATCCTACTGCTAGTAGTTGGCAGTGGTATCATATGAATGGACTTTGGTTGGGTCAGGTTAGGAAATTGTTGGGAATGGTAGCGGGTAATATTTAAGAAGTTGATGCAACACACGTACAATAAGGCTCTATAACTTAATTTTGTCTTAGTGCGAGATTTTCGATGCTGTTTTACTGTATTATCACGTAACGTAACTTGGCTAGTCCTAAAAGACTATATCCTTCCTATACGGGGTTATATTTGAATTGTCTCCCTTTGCTGTCTGTGTGGTCGTGCAAGTAGGTCTTTCAGAGCTCTATCTAGAGAGAGAACTAGGGAAAACACTTTTGCTCTAAAGTTGAACTCGACTATTCCAGTAGAAGACGAAGTCCGTAGTACGACATTAGTCTTCTTGATATTCCCCTTGAAAAATGTCACCGTGTTTCATTCAATTCGCCTGCTTGATTTTTTTTCCAGTGTCGTGAACCAAACGAAACTTTGAAGTGGAGCTCATTTGTACTTCCACCTCAACATCACTGTTCGCCTTAGCAAGGCGTCTGTTTTTTTCCTAAAGTGCTAAGGAATGGAACTGCTGAAGTCCCGTGAAATCTGCAGTGATACTTTGTGCTAGATGTGTACCTGCCCGCCCTGATATACAGGTGCTGTTGTGTGTTGACGCCATTATACATATTAGTCTAAAACATGATTTTTCTAGAGTTGTCGTACCTAATATCCTCTAAGAAGCATCACTTTTTTAAGCTCAATCCTTGAGTGGAAACACTTATTTAACGGCTTCAGCACACAACACTTAGCTTAGCCTTGTTTTTTATGAAGTGTTTAAACGAAGCTAAGTGTGTCCAGGGTGCGAGTAATATAATAAATCATTCATTGGATCTGTGTGTGATCGTAGTTCAATTCCATCCTTCTATGAATTAATTTGAAATATTAAAAGCACACCATCCTTGTTTGAAAATGTAAGGAATTACCATCCTAGTAATTTTAGAAGGCAGTAAGGCTGTTAAAATAATGCCTGTCATAGAATGTTGTCGTTGCTATGATTTTGGATAACATTTTTGTGAGGATCAGAATCTTGAGGAATCTATGTTGAACTTATTGAAAATGAAATTAAGTACTACAGATGACCTGTTCAACTTATGCGGCTGCTTAAATTCTGCATTTTCGAAAATTCATTTTTGTCTTCGTATTCATTGAGAGTCTCCTTCGATCTGTGAATTGTCTTCAGAGTTTCTCCATACTAGGATTTCAGTGCTGGGTTCGTTGTGCGTTTGCTTAACACAAACTGAGTAATTTTGTCGTCGCCTCTTACAATAATTTTATCAAGAATGCGTTTCGTCATTACTTTTAAAGTGAAAATATCGCATTGAAAAGTCTTGATGTTATAATGGTACGAATTGAAGGGTGGACAGCACTAGTGGACTACTTGCATTTTTTCCCACGGGAAAAAATGCAAGTAGTCCACTAGTGCTGTCCACCCTTCATATAGTAAACTACTGGATCGTAATCGCCTTTGTCAGCGCTGTGTTAGCGACAGCACGGGAGTGGACTACTTGCATTTTTTCCCGTGGAAAATATATTATATTTTCCACGGGAAAAAATGCAAGTAGTCTACTTGTGCTGTCCACCCTTCAATTGGTCTCATATTCAAATTTTGGGATTCGAATCAGTTGCAACTGCACCAGGTTTAATTTCTATAGGTTGGACCGAGTACAGGTACTTATATTTAAATGTAGACACATACAATGAGGAGCAGTTTTTTCCTTCACTTAGTTCTGAACTATGTTATGGTCAAGAAACGATGTTTGGGCCTGTTAAAACGATTAGGACTTGCTGACCATAATGTTCAGTAGTAGGCGAGTACGACGAGGAATTCCTCAATTTTTTGTATATCTTTTCCCCTTATTCAAGTATGAGTTCAGAACTTATGTCTGTTGTAAATACGGACAGATTAGTTGTGCCGATACTACATATTTAATGGTGTAGATCTCATTTTCAATGTAAATTTTTTAAACCAGTTGTGGGATGAACTTTCGATTTGATATTTCTGTATCATGGGTTGCTGGATCGATATTTTTTCTTCTTCGACAATAAGGTATTCTTCCGTAAAATTGTCAGTTTCTTTGACCGTCAGCACAGTGGTAGCCATAAGCACAAAATTATTTCTTATTTCTTTTAAATGTTGTTTGAATTCGGAGTAGTGGCCCATGTTTCAGGACCACGGTTTTAACTGCCTTTGATTTACCATTTGACGCCAGCACGCGCTCTAGGTTAAGAATTTTAAGTTTTTGTCCCCAGTGTAAATAGCTTTTTCGTGACCTATTACAGATTTTTATTCTTGCAATCTTTGTTAATTAATTTCATTATTCGTCGCAAGAGAAAAGTTGCTTGAGTCAACTGCGTGATTTTTCTCACTATTCCTAAATGCATTCGTCGCTGTTTCAAAGGTAATTTATTATTTCATGTGAGTATTTCTGAAAACTTAAACTAGCTTGCTCAGTGTTAAAAGTCCTTATTTGGAGGTATTTTTCACGCGACTTGGGGGAGGTGTTACATTTTGTGTTTACTTTATAGCTACAGATTACTGTAATTTTTTGTCGTCTGGACTCTCATTTTGCTTCTAGTGTGCCATCTTTCAGTTTCAATAGTAATCTTCATTACTTTCGACGAGATGGTGGCCAATGTGCAGCATGCGCCTCAGCCTAACATTTTTCAAGCTAGTGCCTTTTGTATACTTAACCTCAGCGCTAGGCACCGCCTACTTCCCAGATTGTCCTCAAAGAGTAAAATTCGACAATAAAAGAAAATTTTGATGGCATGCGCGTATAGGAGTGAAGTTGGATAAAAGTAAACTGTACCTGGCAAGTTATATAGCAATTATAAGGACTATTTATGCAGTTTATTCATGATAGGACAAAAGTGCCTCATAACAAGGCAGCGGCAAACTATTTTATCTTTAGGAAAAATTTTTGTATGCGTATGTAAATTTAAAAAAAAATATCGAAAATACGTTTCGAAATACAAAGTTTTAATTCCCTTACCCTCACCCAGCTGTTAAAGCTGTGCATAACGTTGTAGTAGATCAGTAAAAATAAACATAGCTGAACATAAACATGCATGATTGTCGACACCAGCCAACTTTTCTGAAAAGTGGGAAGATTTACTGTTCCACTTTCAAACGTGTCCACCTGTAGTACATCTTGGTACTACTGTAGAAACATCTTAGCTTATCAACATCAAATTTCCACAAGAGTTGCACTCTTTAATACATGCTCATTATACGCAGAGGCTGTAAACTTTGAGGGTTGTTTTTTTCTACCTCCGATGGGCAATCAAAAATGACAAATTTACGTAATTTAATAATTTTATAACCAAAAGTACTGCAGTGTCATTTATTTCTCTACATAATCGCCAAAACGGTTGAGTCATTTATCATATTGACAATCTTCTGGATTTTGCCGAAGTTAGCCGCAAGTGAAGAGAGATGCGTATTGCCGGGCACAACGGACTCGATCCAACGAGCACAGTGTCTGACTTTCGAGGTTTCTAATGATTGTCTACGAAGCAGACCTTGAAATGTCTAAAAATTCTTCAGAAAGTTCACTGATCGTAAGTCTTCGTTTGGTATTGAACACCTGACCAACACGCTTAACGAGACCTATAGTAGCGAGACATGCGCCCTTGTCTATCTTCGTGGACGTCGGTTCGCCCTTCTTTAAACTTTTCACACCTTTCCCGTATGCTTTCCGCATTCATAAAGTTATCACCGTATACTTTGCTCATTCGACGATGGATTTGAGCGGCGTTGCGTTTTTCTGCTTGCAGGGAACGGATTACACTGCAATCGGACTGTATCCATTCTGCTTATTATGTAGAGAAATAAGTAAGCCCCCGTAGTACTTTTGGCAATAAAATTATTGTTACGTAAATTTGCCTTTTTTTACAGCCCATCGGAAGTCGAAAATAACAGCCCTCGAATGAAAAAAATCTTCCTAACCTTACTTGTTTCAAGTACGGATTAAATGTTATTACAAAAATCTAGAAACATATCCGCCTTTGATTATGTATGTCAGCGCACTACGACTTGCTGCTATTAGACTTGTATGAATATTTTAGTAAAAAAAAACACAAAACCTATTCAAATCTTAACACTTACACATCAAAATGTACAGTCCCGAGCAAACGTGCTTATTGTTATGGATTTTTTGAGAATCGAGGTCCGATTTTTTCATAAACCCCGATCTGCATAGACCCCTTGCTTACGAGTAGATATTCTTTTTAAGGTTCCTTCAACTGAAGTTATTCCATCAGCGCACACGAAATACAGAACTGAATGTAATTAAAAATTCAATCACCGAAGTACATTGAACAATTCTGATTAATCTCAAGTGCATTTATAATAAATGTTTGAATTTTATAAAGAAACTTTACGAACAACCTGCGTTCCTAACGGTTCGAGGTCTAAACAATAAATATCCGAACTAGCACTATAAAACGATGAGTACAATGCATATCAATTCATCATTAAATAGCGATCAAATTAGCCCCCTTTGGGAGCCGCACGTGTTGCGCCTATCCAAAAACTGCGTCGAATGGGCAGGCGCGACATCATAGTGTAATTTTTACACACCAGACGCATTTAATTTCGGCTATTTTTGATGCGCATCGGACAAAGGCAGCGAAATATCACAGTAGTGTCTCTTAATTACTGTTCGATCAAATGAAGATACTCATGATAATAAATCTTCACGTAGTCGAAGTTTCCTTTGCTCTGTTTGTTGCGAGTTTTGTAGAACGTTTGTTGTTATCGATATTTTTTTCTGACGTTCTAAAAACGCCTGAACCAGTCGTACACTAGTATGCTTCTCGTACACTGTTCTTCATACACTTTCTGCAACTTTACGTAGCCCTCCGACTAGGCACTACCAAGTTTTTGACAAAATTTGAAGATTCTCTACTCAACTTTCTCTGCCATGGTCAATGCAACAATCACACGGTACACACGTTCCTTCCAAGTCGATCAGTTTCGCTCTGCGTGCTTTAGGTTCGTTACTATGGCAACAATCCGCATACTTGTTGATCAGACCTTGTATTCTACAGTCACTAGCTAAATGAAACATCTGCCTATCACTTCTATCAAAGTAGTAATTCATATTAACGACACACAGGATAAACGCAAGGAGTAGGATTGTCAAAAATATTTATTATTATTATTGATCTCATCAAGGTAAAAAATCCTTAATAATAATAAATGGTATAGGAGTCCAAGTATTGGGCTATGTTCAATCAAAATGACTTCTACTGTCATTTCTATAGTGCTGGAGTAACAGAAAAAACTCAGGCGTTCAAGAACGCAGAACATTCTTACAAAACCGTGTGTACCATAGACTTTCCATGAGAAACATAGCGATCCCTTACTTGACAAGATAATAAAATTGCGGCAGATCCAGATACCTTCTTTTTGTTCAATAAATATTGGGAATTTTTGGCAGGAATTGATACTTGCAACTAGAAATATTTTAGATCACATCAGTATATCCCCGCATCTCAACACGTAATCCCTAGTCAGTATAATTACGGGATAAAAGGGTTATCGGCGACTAGCAACATTTAAACACATCAAAACTAATAAATATTGTGGTTGGAAAAACACAGCTACTTTAATCAGCACCAAATTATTAGCTGTACTACCTGAGTGTGCGTAAATCAAATGAGATCTTAATTGGCAATCGCACTCTTTCTCGAGTTTAAGAATAGCACGACGGACAAAGCATTAAGAACACTCAGTCTAATGCAGCGTTGGCAGGTGACCTGGTCTCCCGCCGCCCCTCCTGCTCGCTCCTGATCACCTCCACGTGCTGGGTCCGCACGTCGCTCCTCAAGCTCCTGATTTCCTGCTGCAATTGCTCTATCTGTACAACCCCCCCCACACACACAGAAAACACGTTTAAAAATGTGCTTTCATAACGCTATTACAATCTTAAAAGTAACTCACAGGCTAACTACTGATGGTAAAGAGTAAAACTTCAAATCAGTAAGCAAGTTAAAAGACAAATAAATCAATGCTCACAAAAACAACACTTGAAATCCGCCAGCCAGATAATAAAACTGAAATCAGTTGTACCACTCAACTGTAAGTATGTCTGTTGAGAACATAATAGAGCTGTTAGTTGAAATTATATGACCATGAATCAGTATAATGAAAGGGAAAACTATACTTCTCATAGAAATTATGGTAACATTACGTGTGCGAGATTTACATTTGAAATACCTCGAGAATAGATACCATTCGACCAGAAATGAGATATTGAGACGAGACAAATAAGCAAATACAATCATCAAACTCAAAACTACTAACAAAATCTATGCTCACTTACAACTCATGGTTCAGTCGGAAAAATATTAGAATTAAAAAATTTAGTTGATCAGCAACGTTAACATATTTATAATTTGAAATTGCACCTGGAAAGAACCATCAAAAGAGATAGATAAGTGATAATTAACTAATAGCAAACACATTGGATCAAACAAACCCATTTAACCCTCTACCGCCGTATGTCACTCACGGGGAACATCAGAAAAAATGCTAATTATGTTAAAATTATATTATATGTGAGCAATATGAGGCTGCTACTAGGTTTAAACGCGGCGGCATCATACAGCGTCGTTATTTTGGCTGCCTGGCTCTCAGCGTGCTTCATTGCATCAGTGTACAGACGGTCTTTGTGAGCTTAAACGTAGAAACTAGAAAAATAAATTCGTCGCTAAAGGGTTAAAACTCACGTCAATTCATACAAAGGCTTCACTGCAGTCTGATAACGCTACTTTAGTTACATACCCTCGCTCACTGAGCTCTTGCAGGGGAATACAACACTCACCATACCCATTTGTGCACGTCAATTACACGGTGGACATCCAACATTCATTCAAAAATTTCTTAAGACATGAGATAGTTTCTCGCCCGCTTAGTATCGCAGTAGAAAAATCGCTAAGGCATAACAGAGAATTCACAAAATGATACAACTACTGAAAATAAGGGAAGCGCCGACAAGTTGCGTAACTACACGAACCATTCATCCAAGCGTTAACAGGCACCTGATTTAAAAAATAAATAACACTAGCAAATCTACTCTAGGTATCTACATGTATGTACTCGTATTTGTACAGTAATATTCTGTCTGTTTCGAATCAAGAGCTCTGCGGCAGAGTTTACAAGTGAGCATTTGTAGAAGAATAGCTGATCCTACAACATCTTCAGACACATATTCATTCCACGTTTTTTTTACGCGTCGGGCCTATAAATAACGCGATCTGAAAAACATTACAAACGGCGTCGTTCCATATAGTTAAGGTAACGTGGTAGTTCCACAAGCCCTTAATTCCTGAACTTGGTTCAGACAAGGAGCGCCGACATCCCTTAGCTAAGTCCTACCGCTTATCTACATTAACCCTTTAGAGCAGGGTGGGATACTAAGTAACCCACCAATTTTGATACATTTGTTGCATGGAGGGGTCTCCAATCTTGTGCCTCAAAGAGTTAAGGCGATTTGGTTCGGCAACTTCTATACCCGCCATTACGATCTAAGGTCTTTGAATTTCTTTACCAGTATTAATGGCTACAGATTGTAAGCATTATATGTAGATGAGAGAATAAGATTATTCGGCTCGATATTATTTCAATACCAAGAAGTTTTGCACAAGCTCAAGGATCGTCCGAGTGTTTGTAAGCTTGAAGCCCCCGGGAGGTTAGGGCAGAGGTCAAATTGACCCCGACAACAGTCACAAGATCTTATCCACCCATCAACATACAAGCAAACAGTTTATTAACAAACAAATTTACCTTAGGCCTGAGAGCGGTGACTGCAGCTGCGACCGCCATCGCGTCTTGCTCTGCACCGGCAATGTGCGCACACAGCTGAGCACTGTCGGAACTATGATGAGCCACCCTCATCAGCAGGCAGCCATCCTGTAAACAAACAAAAACAATCAAATACTAAACCTAATTTTATAATTGAAACAACTTTTTCACAACAAACTTAAAGACACAACTAGAGGGGACGTAAGATAAATGACCAGTTTTCTTTGGAACGTCCTATAGCCTGGTTATTATTTTTAAACCTGTAAAAATTGAACCAGGCCGTCAGTGGTGTCTGTACTGTCAACAGATTAAGTCATAGCATCAGCAGTGGAGTTTATGTTCTCAGATCTATGGAAAAGGCGCGCAGTACTGATCCATCAAGCCGGACACCATAATTCCGATATTGCAAAGTGGTTTTAAATAGATGACAGCTTTGTTGGGAAGGTTCGGCGCGAGTTAGTTACTTCCTACTACAACTTTGAAGTAACAACTACCAGGTAAGATCATTTAAAAGTCTGACTGCACGAGGGATATTGAGTTCACATAGAATGTTCGAGAGATGACCTCCCAACTCCCCCAACCTCAATCCAATCGACTTTCTGTATGGAGCGCAGTTGAATAGAACTCCAACAGAACCCCATGCACAACCAAGGACGAATTGATTGAGCTTATCAAGATATTTCTGCCATTAATTCAAGAGAGGTTGTTAAGAAGGGCTGCAGTAGGTTCCGAGGGCGTATCGAGGCAGCTTCATTACAATACACACGGCAAAAAAAAATGAGGGTCTTTTGGTTCTGTAATGAGAAAAAACTGATATGTACTCATAAGGAAAAACTACTTACACGCATCAGACAAAAAAATTACATAAAAAAATTATAATGCTAGAAAGTGAACACGGCGTGTTGGTAAAGACCTCCTCATCAATTAGGTTCGACAATACATTTGATCATTCCCTTCATAAAATGTGTACATACAACAGCTAGGCTTCGACTCCAGAAGTACGAAATCTCTTTACTGGAAGTCTGAGTTAAAAAGTTGGCATAAATGTCTAACTCGTTTTAAACAACGCAAATTAAAGTGAAGAGAGTATTGTGGCACACATTCATGAATAAACTTGGTAAGAGCATACTTTGTACTGCTGCTCCCAGGATTGCTCCTTCGCCCTGGCCACAACCAGCGCGTCAGTGACCTGCTGCAGCGCGTGGCTGTGCTGAGCCGCACCGCCGCTGTTGCGTAGAAGCGCCGCCTTGTATTGCAGCAGCTGCACCATCTCTTCCAGTTCACTTCTGCAATCAAACTCCTATGTTACAATTTAAAATCGAACAGTATGCTTTAGCAATAAATTATATATGAAAGTAATTGAGAGCATTAATTTGTTGTCTGAATTACTTTTACGGTGGACGATCAACAGTAACTCCATGTACGAACACTAAATAAGGTTCATACATTTAATACCATGAGGTACATGGCATTTAATTAACATTTTTGAAGATCAAACAACAAGATTGACGTTTACAATCTTCAAAAAATAGATGAACTATATGTCATTGAAAGTAGATTGAAGCATATGATAGAAAGAATGCTAAAATATAAAAATCAAAATCACTCAAACATTTCAAAATTTGACCATGGGCAGTAATAATAATCGATAAAATATATTACTACGTTATAGTCTTAGCACTGAAGTACAGAATATAACAAAAGATCAAACCTTTAAAATACGTACATATGTATGATTCCCATGTTTTGAAAGCCTCAAGTCAAGTGCTCTAAAAGTTATGCCCACATACTGCGATGGGTTCAGTCATATACTCGTATTGTCTAGTAGAAATGAATGGTACGGTTTAAACAGTTGCCAACTTTTTTATTTGATTATCAAAACTTGAAATATTGTATAAATGATACGTATATTATTTGATGACCATAATTACCAAAGTAAACACTATTTAAAGACCTCCCAATACTTGAAAGAAAAAATTTCTAACTTTAGTAACATGATATTGACAGTTTAAATTTGAAATGAAAGTCAGCATATATGTACCAGTATGAGCTGAAAGCCCTCAAAGTACTCAATTTTTGATATATCTTATGCATTTTACAATCTTTTATCATCAAAAACAACTTCAACAGATAAAAATCATCGAAATAGAAAAATCACTTCTATGAAAGTGATAAAAAATATCACTATCAGTAAAAATATGTGCAGTAACTATAAAAATATGTGCAGTGTATACTTGAACTATAAAATTGGGGTTCATTATTGTACTAGTTGCTAGGAGCATTCTTACAAGCTAGAAAAAATTGAGACCTCCTGCGGACTGAAAGCCTCATTAATTTTTATGTTGATGTAGAGGAGAAGCAAGCATTTAGTTTCAAAATTTTATTTGAATGTATTATCAGATCCACAACTGCAAGACTCATTAAAAATACATTATTGTAAATAAAATACATTACTTACCAGTGAAAAAAAAATATTCTGAAGGATTTGAAATTTATATACAAATAACAAAAATTAGGATAAAAAAGTAGTTGGACAATTTTCTAACAAATGTTTTACTAGCCTTCATTCAAGAAATTCTGGCCATTTATGACCAGGAATACTCCAGAAATTGTTACGAACAGTGTAGAGTACCACTGCTCAGTAAACTGTTAACTATCAACACTGCCAAATGCCTAAACAACATAAACAATCAAATGTCTTGAATAACCAGATAATTTTTAAGCATCCTGCAACTAAGACATCGAAGTATTTTTTAAGAGCCTGAATGTTACTGTCAGCACAGTAGGTTACATTATTGAATAATGGAAAGACTTTGGGACCAACGAAAATTTTCCACAAGCTGCCGTGCCTTGTAGAAAATGTCAAAGTGCCTGTTCTATGGTTCAAACTGTTCAAGATGACCCTTTCATCTCTAGAGAACGACTTCAAATGAATAGCGTAAAACATCAAACTTGGAAATGAATGATAATTCCAACAGTTCAACAATCCCAAACATGACGTCAAGGCCACCAGTGATTGATGAAAATATAATAGAAAAGTATTGCCATGGTCCCAGTCATGCGCCAGACTTGAATGAAATTGATAATACATGGAGAACACTGAAGAAGCGAGTCCACAAGTTGAGAGTGACTAACCATGAATTGATGCGCAAAATGCAGAACAATTTCAAGCAATAGCATGCCAAGCATCTCATCGTGCTTCGTGACTCAAGTCTCGTGAGTCTTCAGCGTCGTGCAGAAGTAGGTTACGAGCAAGTTTTATGAAAGTGTCAAGACGTGGACAGTGGATGAAAAACGTTTTTTGTGGTATAACTTGACTAAAATTTTCGATCAAAGACGGAGAACTAATTTATATAATCTAATATCTAACTGAAGACTAGGTTTTTCTTAGCTTTAAAATTTATTATTTGAAAAAAGAACGAAAATGTTCAGGTGCATACTATTAAATTGATTGTAAAAGACTTTTAGCCCATTTCTGTCCGCAACTTATCCTACTTAAAATGTTACATATAGACATTTTCATGGACTGTTAATTGTTTAATATGTTCTCATCTCAGGCCGTTCATTGACTTTCTTTGTGAGTACTTGAATCTCCAAGCATTTGTTTTCATAGAAAAATAAACCTTCTAACTTACGACGAGCTCGATTTCTGTTCGTCGAAGTATCTAACACAAATTTTATACACTAGTATTCCTACAATGCTAGTCTCTAATTCTGAAAATTCTAGTAAAATTAGAACGAATGTTGCTTTCTTCAACATTTACTGCAGCTGTTCTGTTTTGCACACATATCGGTACATGCCAAGTGGATAATTTTAATGTTGACACGAAAACCTCGCATACCGAAAAATTAACGATATAAAAACAGAGAATGAACGTGGACACCTAAAAACTGGAAAAAATCCAGTTGCCACCTGCCTACCTTAGCTTACGCGGATGAACCTCGATATACGATCATTACATCGCGCTGAAGTTTTATCGTCTTGAGCAGTGAAAAACTGGAATGTTTTTTGTAGTTAAAAGGCATTTAAGGGGATTTCAAACAAGCATATCATAATTTACCCATAGTATATAAGTTTCAACTGGTTTAATTTTCTCGAGGAACCGTCACCGGGCAACCCACAATATACTGACTACTTCATAGCCCCATTGGTAAACTGAAACTCACTGAGTAAAACAATACATGAGGAACATCTCTACATCCACACAGAGATGAACTAATAGTAATTTGAAATAATATATGAACTAGGTAATGAAATAAATTCTACAGGCCGAACACATATAAAGTGAATTATAACGAAAAAAATTCATGAAAAGTATATGTATTCTCATTGAATACCCTTTTTAATAAGACAATTTTTTAATTATGCAAACTAAGGAACACGAACTAGTCGCTTTAATTTGGACTTCATAAAAAATATCTGTACTTGCCTTCTTTCATTCCAATACACCGTTTTTTGTGGTGAACTTGACCCTCGTATTTTATCGAATACTCAAATTAGTGTTCGTCATACATAGTTGTCGATGGTTTCGTAATAAACTACAAAGTCTTTCTGGACTGTAAAATACTTCAGTGGCAAGAAATTGCTATTTTTCGCTCCATTTATTCGTGTGAACACGAAAGGGCGAAAATTAACTTCAACCAACAAAAAAATTATCTGAGAAGTCAATTTCTCTTAAAGAGGGCTTCTTCGACACTCAAATGAAATAAAAAAATTTTCTGGAACTAAGCTTCCTGATTTTGAGTTTTTGTTATTATACCAAAGTTCCGATCGTTAGGCAAAAAACTGCACCCAGTTTTCAGAGGAGTGTGCGTCCCTTTTTCATGTTGCACACGAGCATAAAAAAGTAAATTCCTCCTCTGTTCACCACAAACATCCCTCAGTGTTTCGTTTTTGCTTACAGAAAAATCGCCATTGAAAATTAAAAAGCAAACAATGATACACACATTTCTATTGGGCCGCGTCGTTTATTTCCATGCCACATTAACACATAGCCTTGATTATAGTGGATACATATTCTTATATCATGGATCCAAATCTCTCCCTTGCAGAAGGCATAATGTTCAAGCGGCGAAGGGGTAAAGTTTGCTTCAAATTAGAAGCGACTTATCATTTCTGCCATGTACAGTCAAGTCATGCAAGCTATTTCTATGGTATTCAATGAAACGAATTTTAATATTAACTATTACAATGTTGTCAGCAGATATTATAGAAGCAGAGCCACAAATCGTGCATGCATCAGCCTTCGGAACGTATATTCTAATCTTTTACTTAAAGAATTTCTGGTAGAAAATGGGATTTCTTACTGCTTTCTGCTCAATTTTCGTCTTATGCTTACACTATGAATCGTAAAATATAGGCCTGGTCAGACCTTCATCTAAGTAAAATTTGTTACTTCGAGTGTACTAACTTGTAAATTTGGCAACTTTTCTTCAAAGTTTTGATGAAATACTTAATTTACTTAGGTCTCATTATGATATACTTTATCTGTTTGGTCAAGGGAGCACATTTGTAGCTCGCGTTTCATATTCAAACAACATTCGATTCTCATTGTGAAAATTGTCAAAGTGTGAACGTAATTTTTTTACAAACTCGACTATTGTCTTGTTCGGAAGAACAATGTAATTCTACAAAAAACGAGCATAGAAAAAACGATTTCAGTCAAATTCGAGAAGTACGAAGGACAATCTCTGCATTACAACGAGCCATCAAGAACTTATTTGCAAATAAAACACTAAAATACACAGATTCACATTAAATACATAAAAATACAGAAGAATACATAAAAATAATTTTATGTATTCTAGTGTTTGATTTGGAAATAATGTTTTCATGTTTAGGTCATAGTTTATTCATGTGTTTTGTTTTCTTTCAGCTTTTTGAAAATGACCTGGAAGGTCGAAACATCAGATGTGCATGTACTTAAAACACTCAAAAATTACTAAAATTAAACACTCAAATACAAATACATATTTGATAAGCACACTTTGAGTTAAAGAAGTTGTACAAGTTCAATTTATAATTGAATTTTTACCATTTAAATTAAAGTAGTTAATTTTTAACTTGTTGCAAGAAACCTGCAGCAATGACTTACTTGTAATTTTCCATGATGGCCAGTAGCGCCCTGCTTACTCGGAGAAGCAGCAGCAGAGAAGACTCTGCAGCAACAGCAGCAGACTGCATCACCATGTGATGGTGTGTCAGTGATCGTGCATCATTCAGCTGAAATAAGTTACAACATGAATAAACAAGTACTCAACCACATTTTATATTAAATTTTATGATGCATGTTCATATGAAAATATACATAGTTCTAAAATGCTTCATTTTAGATACTATTAAACTATTGGCATATCCTGCGCATCTGTTGCAACGCTGAATATTCAACATATAAGAAAAGGAACAAGCAGAATGAGTGATAGAATACTCGGTACCAACTATCAACCATCCAGTTAACTAACCATCCTGCATCAAATTTTTCTAAGTATTGATTGATATTGTTAAACTTCGGGCATAATATTCTCCATATGAAAAAGTTTTAGGCCAGTGAACACTTGATAATCACTATGACTAAATGGGTAACATACTACTAACTTACTACTCAACTGACGGGATCAGATGGTTTCAAGTAATATGTGATTGACAAGTTTCTTCCTTGGACCCAATCCAAACATATAAATTGACAGTACAGACAGTGCTGTACTCTAACTACAGGAAGTCTTTCAAAATGCATTTATTGGCTGTTTAATTCATTGCGAAACATAGCTCAACCTCAGCGTTTGGACCAACGAAAGTGGGTGCACCAAACAACACACTTTCTTAAACATATAGCATTTTTAAAAATAGCCATTTTTAAGGTATCAGCCACAAACAGTATTTATTAACTATCAGTCATGTGATCAAGAAAATGATTAGACACCAAAAATTGTTTCACTAGCAGAATTGCACCTCAAAATATTCTCTGATTCCTCCTAGTCAGACTGAGTACGAGTGTTTCAGCTACTGTACTTGAATACGGCATGGGACTTGGGTACCAACCCAAGAATGGGCCGAATGGGTCTTTTCTATTGCCTTTTCTATTCTGTACATCATAAATCTACTTTTGAGAATGATAACTACAAGCAACTTCAGCTCAAGTCTTGAACACCAACAATTAGATAAGTTATAAAGACGCTATAACATGAACAATACGAGCCCTCTTATTTACAGCGTGATAAGCACAGGTGTGGTGGCATGTTTGCGGATGATACGTAGGAGATTA
Source organism: Trinorchestia longiramus (assembly GCA_006783055.1). Taxonomy (NCBI): domain Eukaryota; kingdom Metazoa; phylum Arthropoda; class Malacostraca; order Amphipoda; family Talitridae; genus Trinorchestia; species Trinorchestia longiramus. Next base: position 7,391 of record VCRD01000973.1, on the reverse strand, counting down.
GGGTTGAATTTGCTTCTTTAGTCTTAGTTTAGGAGTGTTAGTTCAGTGCGTTCCTGGGGATATTATGCTAAGATTTCTTGTCATCAACCGATGCTGAACTACTTACAGAGTTCGTTGTACATTCACCGAAGAGCAAATTCGACAACGAATATCGTGGACAGGAGAGTTCAATTTTATATTAAATTTAATGAAACAGGCGTCATAATCTCGAAACGCTGTACGTCGTAACAACTGTTAACCGAGAACTTACTGTATCACAAAAACTTCAACATTAGCGTGGTACAATGATAAGAATGTACTGCATTTGCATACGTCTCAGAGTGTCATTTTACCAAAAAAAAGCAAGTTTCTAAAATAACTGAAGGAATCTACACTGTCTGGTCATAAAAAATATTAATAATAATATCTAACTAATAAGGTAGCAGATTTTTCTCTGATTGAATTACAGCTTCCATCCGGCCTAACACTGAATTTGCAAGCTGTTACAGCAATTTTAGTATTAAATTTTGCTCCAATTGCAGCAACCTTACACTGAAATCGATCAATGGTGATGGAAGAGGCAATGATGAACACAGGATTCCCTGAACCTCATCCCATAAATTCTCAAAAAGGTTTTAATCTGGTAACAGCACCGTTCAGTCAAAAAGCTGGAATAATCTAGAGTGTTCTCGTTTTCCAACCCCGAAACTTGTCTAAGATCCAAACGGACGTTGAATATTTTCGTAAGGACAGACGAATAACTCGTTTTCCTGTCCAACTCACAGTGAACATCCGAGAAAGTAAAGAACCGTTGAGGAACCCAATAGGATACTGACCCAATAAGACGTTTCGTCACATATATTGAGATCCAGTAAGGCACGCCAGAACATGTTTCGACAGTGCGGTACAGTTACGTATATCTTTGCCACTGGTGCGAGGAGCACAAGCGTAGCAGAATTTCAGACATAGCAATAAACTGAGTAGTCTCGACTACCAGCGCTATACGTACAGGTAATTTGCTTCTTTAGGAGTCTTAGTCCAGAGCGTTCCTGATGACATTATGGTAAGATTTCTTGATTCGAAAGATCTGGGCAGGATGCGACTATTCTCTAGCTAGACATCCACCTAAAGTAGCCTCATAGGCACACCTAGCCAAGGCAACCCACCTGCTGATTGGTCTATTAACACGTTTGTTGCGATGCAACCCACCGGTGGGTCACTTAGGTTAGGTTCTGTAATTTTTTCAGATCTTTCTAGTGACTATGCGTACAAAGTGAAGTTTTACACCAATCAGGCAATCGCAACAAACGTGTTAAGGGTTGCAATTGGAAGCCTGGTATAGTTACACACTGCAGTGCAATCTTGTGAATCACTACAGATCGTTCATGAGCAGAAAATCTATTTTGCACACACTGTAAAATTACGGTCATACATGTACCTACATTCTAGTGGATGTAGGTATTACCGTCCTGAAATGCTCCATTGGCATCAGGAAAATGAAAGTCCATTGAAATAAGAACGTGTCACCTATGATTTACAAATGGCCACAGGACATCATCTCGTTGCTATTGAGAATCGTAGATCCATGTACTGCCCGGGTAAAGCAGCCCAAGATCACATCTTTGCCTCTAGATACTTGCACAGATGATTGTATGATTGGATCCATTACTTAGTGAGGTTCTCATCACAATCTCATGTGCGCATCACTGGGAAAGAAAGTGAGTAAACTTCAATTCAGTGGACAAAATAGCAGATTTCCAGCCCTCAACAGTCCAATTTTGATGTTCATTGGAGTGTTGAAAGTAGTACTTGCCAATTTCTTGCTGATACAAGTGCCTCCATTGGTGTACAACTGTGTACATGCTATTTTTTCAGCTTGCAGTCATAATTTTCAAGAAAAATTGTTTCAAGTGTTTTACAGAACTTGATGGTTAACTGCTGCATAAACCAATGTAAATTCTTCACAAAATGCTATAGCTAGCACCTGTCTTTTTCATCAAGTATTGAATGCCTACCAAATTTGCTCTAAGATGAAAAAGAAAAACGTATTGCCTTCTTATTTCCATCAAGCAAGGGTTCTCACTATAGCACTCATGCCCAAACCTGTTCCTGTTGAGGCATCACACACTGAGCTTACACTTTCAAGGAAGTCAACCATGCAATCTGTAGTAGGTGGTTTTAGTTAGTTGTACACATCTGTATTTCCAGCTTAAATAAATATCACAACAACTATGACAAAACTTTACACCAAGTGGAGATTACATCAGATACAATACAGAATGATGTCCTATAGTTTCCTCTAAATTACGTTTCAATAAACATATATAAATAAAAGTATACATTGTGTCAAACGCCAATGTACAACTTTTATCTGGAAAGGCAGTGCACCATACACCACAATTCCTTCCAACTTTCAAGAGATTCTATGCATTACAACAAACTATACTCTGCAACTTATCTTCTTATATTTCCTAAAATAAGCAATGATAAGAGAAACAAAAACCTTTAAAACTACAGTCATCATCTCACCAAGGGAAGGGAGTCAGTTTAATATAAGCTATAAAATTACAAACTTCAAATCATTAACTAAATAATTGAAAGTTGAAAACCTGAATTACTAATACTACATAAAAATTCTTAAATAACATTCATACAAAAACGCAGAGAAATAAACCTCAAAATATTGCTTACCTCAACAGGGCTTGATACTTCCAGCTCATCTATAATTACAGGAGCAAAAATATTGGGCTCATCAGTTTCAGCAACAGCTGGGGCAGATTCTGAGGAGTCATCATTTTCTCTTGAATTTGTTGGAAGTTCGTTGGTCGGCACAGCATTGTCCTGATGAACACTTTCATGAGTCAAACTCGGATCATCTATGTTTGATGCATGATTCTGATTACCTTCAGTAGATTCATCTGGGAGTGCTTCACTGTTTTGATTTTGTACATTCTCTGAGTTTTCTCCCTCAATGGCAGAATTTTCATTGTGCAGCTGGATTATGCCACTATTGCTAGATGCAAACACCTTACTACTTGCAAAATAGTAAATAAACAACAACACAAAACACTGTGCTACCCAAAAGGAATGAAAATAGGTGTTTTGGCACTTAGAACAGCCAAAAAACAGCAAATTTTTTGAGTAAACTGGTAAAAATACATTAAAGTTTTTCAGTGCAAGTTGGCTTCCATTCAAACACTTCCACAATAAATGAGCCCCTGTAGTTGTGATCGAAGTGAACTTTGAAAAGCATTTAAGATTATAAATGTCAGTTGGAAGGGAAATGCCTGTTGAGTTCTTTTGCATTGAGTTACTTCCACTGTAGAAAAAACTAGGTTGATGACTAAATACTGGTTTACAATAATTTATTTTTGCTATATTGCTAAATGTTAAAAATTTAGAATTAAGCCTGTATATCATCATGAACTTCTGAATACAGAAAAGTTCCTGAGGGAAAATTTATTTACAACTTAGTTATCTTACAAATACAAAACTAGTAAATTCACACATGCATCACACTAATCCCCACACACGAAAATCCTTGAATGTGATCCAAGGAGAAATATATTAGAGCCACATTTTCACTCAAACTATAGAACATACAGACTATACAATTGAACGTCAATTGATTATGTGTGCCTAGTTACATAACTCATGCCTTATTGTATGTAACTAACAACTTGATATATCTATCCTGTGCTAGGAAATTAATAGTTCACCTAACATTATAAGATACTTTAAATAGATATTTCTAACTGATGGCAGCATTGACATCACCCTAGGTCTCACCAGAGGGCAGTGAAGATAAACAAAATTTTAATTCAATTTATATTTTCTATTCAGATTGTAGACCTCATTTACATACTAACAGTTCTGTCCTAGGTATGTTCTGTATTTATATAAAATAATTTGTTCCTGAGGATTGATTTTGATTCACTATGAGCTTAATCTGGGAAATAGAGTAGTTTAACTCCCATATCATTTGCATAAATAAACACCATGGCACCATATATAAGGCAACCAAGTTTACATTTTTATGCACCCATTGAAATAGCACTGTTATTCAGCCTATGGTGATATAAATCTTCAGAGGCCTGAGGGAACATCAAAGAAACTGTCCAAAAGAAACTGTATTGCAATTCTGATTCAGTTAAAAAAATTGGTCTGAATACAGCCATTAAATTCTTTCTAAGACACACATACAACAGGATGGCATCTCACAGCTTTTTGCCTGTGAGCCAGAGTCATCTTGAATAATTAACCAAGGGCTACCCTCTTTCACTCCATGCAAACAAACCAGCCAAGTGAGGGCATCGCTGGGAGAGCTAGCTCACCATAAATAGCCCCTCATGCTTGGCAGGTAGTCATTCTAATACAGGAAACTGAATATTCACCATCCATGTCTCTTATTCCATGCATGCACTAAGAAATTTTTTGGTAACTCCACAGCAGTCAAGTAACATTCTTCATTCAGCTCTACAAGATACATACCTCATACCTGAATCCTCTTCAACATACCTGGCATTCTATTGGTTATCTTCATACTGCTCATAAACAACATCTACAAAGCTCTTTTGCTCATGCTCATATTTACTATATTCTAAGACCAGATGTTCAATTGTTTCCTCTCCTCCTCTGTTACACTGCATACCTTACATTGTATTCCCCTCATTCCACCTCCATTTGTGCCTATTCACACTTAATGCCTTGCATCTGATGGCAAACATGAGTTGGCTGCCAAAATTTCCACCATAAAACATTTCAAACCTTGGTACATTCTTACTGGCATACCAAGTTAATGTGGTCTTCCAAGCCATCCTACACTTTTGTTTGTTCAAACCATACTCTTTTACTGGTTTTTCAATTTCATTCTTTCACTTTTTGCAATCCACTTCAGCTCTTCACCATTATTTCTCAATAACCAATCATCCATAGGTCTCTCAATTCTGACACAAACAATCTTCACAACAATCTTAAGACTTTTACCCAGATTCCATTCAAAAACTTGTTTAACCCACATTTCAATTCCCTATTTGCTCAATTCTCAGCTCACAATTTAACAGAGCCTTTACCATTCTTCCAGAAAACTCGCTCATCCTAGATCCCCTCTAATAGCTTCTACAGCACCCCCATATTTGAAGTACCATCTACCATCATCTTCTCCTTGTTTCACATTTATTGGAGCTTTAGAGATGAGTCCATGCAGCTCCACACCTTCAGGGATGTTTTATTGTTACTCTGAAGTTCAGCACCCAGGGGATGATAGACTCTAAAGCTTAGTATCCTGACAGAGAAGTTACCGGAGCTCCACACTCACGCGACCGCACTTGGCGCCAGCCTTCTTCTATCATCGCTATTCGCCAGTCTTCTTCTTCTTCTTTATTGTGTTTATTTGGGGCTTCGAAAATTAGTCCATGTAGCCGCAGGTCTAAAGGTAGGTTGATTTTTCCCTTGTTTACGATGTTTCCTTTATTCCAACCAGTAAAATTGGTAAAGGGAGCAGTGAAAATTGCCAGACTTAGACTTAGACTTAAATCGAGGGCCAGCGTTTAGCTGGGGCCTTTGTAACGGCCTTCAATTCCCTCCAATACACACGCACATACAACAGGATGGCATCCCAGAGTTTTTCTCCTGTGAACCAGGGTCATCCAAACTAATTCCTCTGGGGCCACCCTGAGCCATTCCATGCAAAAGGACCATTCAATTTAGGGCATCACTGGAAGATCCAGCTTGTCACAGACAGCCCCTCATGCTTAGCAGGTAATCACATTGAAGAAAAATGACTATTCAACATCCCTGTCGCTTATTCCATGCATACACTCAGAAATCTTTCATTGCATCCACAACAGTCATGTTACACTCCTCATCTAGCCCTACAAGATATCTCATACCAGAGTCCCCTTCAACACACGTTGCATTCCACTTGTTTTCTCCACATTGCCACCTGCTTCGTTCCGGATCGGTGGCACCTGTGGTGCCGCGGATATATTGTAATTATTTTTAGTATTATCTTGACAGTGACTAAAATAAATGTGATGAATTTTGACAACATTATAAAGTCAATTTTATACTTATTTCACGTTGTTTACGACTAAAACATGATATTGAAATCTTAATTTTAGTTACAAATTCAAATTGTAACATTCGTCTCGAGCAGTGTTTCTCAAACAACAAACAAAACAATCTTTATTTCCAATCAAGTACACAGTACATAGACATTAGTACATCAATTTTTAAAATTCTTAAGGATAACATTCTTAGAGTAGGGGTGATGATGAAGCTCCATGATCCCGGGAGGTTTGATGGGCGTGTCCATGGGCCTTGACTGCTTACCCAGTAAGCCTTGTTAATTTTTGTTGGATGGTGGTGCCTGGCTGGGATTGCCAGTGTTATTTTAACAAGTATCAGAAGGTAATGTTAAGAGAGTCGACTGGTGCACCTCTAGTTGGGGAATTCAATGACAAGACGGGTACTCAGCTTTTGTTTATTTATAGATCTGTTAATTTTAGCTGGCTGGTGCCCTGGGTTGATGGGTGTTATTTTTAACAAGTATCAGAAGGTAAAGTTAAGGGAGTCGACTGATGCACCTCTAGTTGGGGAATTCAATGACAAGACGGGTACTCAGCTTTTGTTTAATTATAGATCCGTAGGGCAGCTGGTGGACAGAAGACATCCGAAGTCCACGAGTGAAAGAGATTGAAACTAGAGGTAATGATAGAGAATATGATCGTAAATAGGATCAAGAATATGATCAGCAATATGATCAACAAGATGATCAGCAATAGGATCAGCAATAGGATCAGGAATGTGATCAGGAATGTGATCAGGAGTGTGATCAGGAGTGTGATCAGGAGTGTGATCAGGAGTGTGATCAGGAGTATGATCAGGAGTGTGATCAGGAGTGTGATCAGGAATGTGATCAGGAATGTGATCAAGAATAGGATTTAAAAGGTGTTGTTAAGACTAATAGTTGCAACTCTACAGTATATTCTAACCGTAATTCGCTTACCTCTATTAGGCTTGCTCTCCCGTTGGGGGCGTTTCTCGCGAATGATGTACGTCCTCCAACCGTGTACAATGATGCGAATTCGACAACCTTCGACCGTGACTCACAACCTCTACTTGCGTGACGATTATCCCTAAACTAGTGTTAGTAACTGAATCTGCTTAGCTTACTACTTTACAATTACAGATCTCCACGACAACGACTACTTTTCTCGAACAACCAACGTGCAACCTGCACCTGCGCCTCTTCGCGCGTCCACAACCACAGCAACGACACGTATACGACATCAACCCGCAACTGACTCTGCCCCCACATCGTCTTTCCCTCAAGCTCAGGCGTCGCCGTTGAGGTGCCAATTACTAATTTATACATTATGCCACATCTCCACGTGATTTTAAAATCACAA